>VDFB02329592.1:0-14256 GCA_007258455.2 Sequoia sempervirens | reverse complement strand
ATAGCTCCAGATCAAAAGCGTTTACCCCTTAAAAAAAGAGAGTATCCTACAAAATATTAAATAAATAAATAAATAAATAATGTCTTTAAACCCTCTTATTTTTACCTCATGCACTACACAAATGTATGCAACAAATAAACTAGATTATTTCCTAATTTCCCATATCTCTTCGACATACCCATTGCACACCAAGGCATAATTGCTAGTTATAGTTAATTAATTAATTCATGTTAACAACCTTATAATTATTATATAAATTATTTTTATTGTTTAAGTTTCATATCATTTATTTTGTAGATATGAGGGGACTATATCCTTTTTAGATTGGGCACGACTACAAAAATATATTATATTGTATTCATATTAACAACCTTATATTTGCTAAGTGATTTTTGGATTCGATTGTGTGTGTATTTTTGCATCAATGTTTCGGATCACACTCTGTGATCCATCATCAGGATGAGAGCAGAGAGCATAAGGAGAGAAAAAAATCTCCTTATGATCCAAAACATTATGCTCTCTGCTCTCATTCTGATGATGGATCATAGAGTGTGATCCAAAACGTTGACGCAAAAATATGCACACAAGCAAATCCATAAATCACTTAGCAAAACATTATGGATTGTGAAAACTTGATATCATTAACCTTATATTTACTATATAAATTAACTTTATATGTATGCAGATATTGCAATGAGTCTAATTGTTTATTTTGTAGATATTAGACTCCAAAAATAAATTATATTCATATATTTTAATATAATATTAAATAATAAAATTATATATTTATACAAATATATTGATATTTAATATTTATATCTATTTTTATAAAAAATATATAATAATTATTCTTTATTAATATATTTAATTATTGTAAATATATTTATTATTATAAAAATAATATATTGTAAACTAATCTAATTGAAAGGAGGGCTTGAGTGCATGTATCGCGGAACTTTTTAGTCTAAATTTATTGTAGCTTGTACAAGACAGCGTACAGCTTCATCCAGCAATCAAAAGATGACCTAATTGTTATTTGTAAGCAAGCTCTAGGGTTTGATTGTCCTTGGAGAAGGACAAGATATGGAAGGATTCTTGGATATGAAAGCACATTCATGGCTAAAGATCTACTTTTATAAGATACACTCTGTATATCTCTGTATATGATTTTGTTATCGATGTATGCACTTCGGCTGCTCAGAAAAGAAAAAGGGGAATGGTTCTATGCTGTGTGGCTGCTCAATATTGTCTGTTTTGAAGAGATTATGGAGATGATATTAAGAAAAAGTTTTTGGTTCATGCTATTTTCTAATTCTCTTTGTAACAGAAAATACTGAGCAACAACAAAGCATAGAACGGTCTTCTACAAGAACTAGTGCCGGAGTATGGAAGGTATACATATTTGCCAAAAATGGCCTTGAAAAGTCTCCTCAATTCATGGCTGTGCCGCTCCCAATACAAACATGTTATCATTGTATTTGTCTTCGATGTATGCTCTTTGGCTGACAGCCAAAGAAGGAAAGGGAGAAGAGGAAGGGTTTTGCTATTTTCTGTGTTTGGGCAAGATTCCATACTCACATTCATCCACTATTTTTTGTAAAAGGGAACAGTTTTATGATTTGTTTCAGCTTAATCTTTGCAAGAGGGCATCAAGAGCAACATCTGTAGTAGCATTCTCATAGAACTGTTCCCTTTTTGAAAAAATAAAAAATAAGCCAAGTTTATTTACTCTTGCCCTTTATTTGGAACAGTTTCTTTACTGGCTCGTCATCTGGTTTAGGCATGAGGGCATGGTTCGTCATCTGATTTAGCCAAGAGGGAGCAACATCTGCAAGGCTTCACGACCAGTTCTTTAGCCCCCATGATTTTGGAAAGTTAGCCCACAGAAACTAACAGACTCTCTGTTAATCATGAGTTTGTTATCTGTGGGCTTACTTTTCAAAGTCCTAGGCGCTCTAAAATTGTGACAGAAGTCAAGTATGCTGCTGCATATGTTGTAGCTTGATGCCCTCTTAGGCTAAATCAGATGAGGAATCCATGCAAACAAATGGACCTGCTGTGGCTGGTAAGTCGTGCTCTTACTAAATTATAAATTTACTTGTCTGTCGTTTTGTCAAAATTTGCAATTGCAACTTTAGTTTGCTCGTCTGAGTGGTACATTGCGGTCTTTTGTAATTGATAGGGTATTTGTGCGTTATTTTTTTAATTTTTGCCCCTGCTATTTAAGTCTAATTGTCTGGTTTGTATTTTGGAGAGAACCCTACTCTGAAGTGGGTCTCTTAATATGTGTTGTGTTTAAGGATGCTAACTAAAATAAGGAAATAGCCTTGTTGTTTAAGGATACTAAAATAAGGAAATAGACTTTTGTGCCTGTTGTGTATTATTCCTTTGAATGCTGTTCTACTCTGAATGAGGTTTGTTTGTGTGTCTTGTTCATTTGAGGATGCTTAAGCTTTGGGGCTTCCCAAAATATTAAGGGTCCAAATATGCTGCATTTGAGTGAACTCACATATTGTTTTTGCATATGAACCCTAATTTGCAATTAGAAAATTTAAATTGTGTATGAAATCTACTTAGTGCATCCACATTTTCTATTTGTTGTGAACTTTCATTGATACTTTTTTTCGGGGTTTTGTTTTATGTTCTTTTAATATTTGTATTTGCTTCTTATTTTGGGTTGATGAATTATAGGCAAACTTTTCTTGCCCTTTTGTGTTTTGTTCTGAATCCCTTGAGAATTAGAGATGCCGTTGTCATGTTCTTGGGTTATATCCATCTTTTTTATTTGGTGGTTGTTTCTTCCGGACAAGAAAATACTAGGTCAATGGTAGGGGATATCATAGAAGCATAAATTTGCAAAAAATCTTTGATTAATTGCGAGTTTTAAAAAATCAACAGGCTGGACTATTTTTTTCTTGAGTTTTTGAAAATATTATTGACTTTTTGGTCAACGTTTTTTTCTGATTCAAACTGCAAAATGCCAAAAAAACATGCATTTAAAACTTGCAAAAGAATCCAAATAAAATTGCACTGATTTGCACACAAGAAAAACCATGAGACCATAGCTTGTTGCTTACTATTATGTTTTTGATAGATTTTTTTTTTTCCCAAGCACTATAGCTTGTCTCGGAAGCATCTATTTTAAGATTTTGTTTGGTAGCAGCAAGGCAGTGAACTGTTTGAAAAAATGCCTCAAAGAAATGTGGTCTGATAGTGATGGAATGTCATGACAAATGCCATGACAAGCAAATTGCTATGGATTGTCATGGCATTCCATCACCATGAGACCACATTTCTTTGAGGCATTTTTTCAAACAGTTAATTGCCTTGTGTATTTTATTGCTTATTATTATGCTTTGGTAGATTTTTCCAAACATCCATAGCTTGTTCAAAAGCACTTGTTTTAGGCTTTTAGCCATAGCAATAAGGCAGTGAACTGTTTGATAAAATGCTTTGGTAGACATGCATGAAAAATGTGGTTGCATAGACAAAGTAGCAGTGAATTGTTTGAAAAAATGCCTCAAAGAAATGTGGTCTCATGGTGATGGAATGCCATGACAATCCATTGCAATTTATCATGGCATTCGTCATGCATTCTATCACCATGAGACCACATTTTTTTGAGGTGTTTTTTCAAACAATTCATTGCCTTGTCTATGGCTTGTCATGGCATTCCATCACCACGAGACCACATATCTTTGAGGAATTTTTTTGAATAGTTCACTTTCTTGTCTATGCTATTGCTTACTATTGCTTTGAGCAGTTTCTAAGCATCCATAACTTGTTCGAAGCACCTGTTTTAGGCTTTAGCCATGGCAGCAAGATAATAAACTGTTTGATAAAATGTTTTGGTGGGATATGTATGAAAATGCAAGTATAGCAATGAATTGGTTTGAAATGCCCTAAAAGAAATGCGGTTCACGGTGGATAGGGAATGCCATGATAACTTAAAACATGTGTAGCATAGCAGTGAATTTTTTTTGATAAAATGTTTTGATAGGACATGTATGAAAATGTAGAAGATATCACGAACTGTTTTGAAATGCCCAAGAAATGTGGTCTCACGGATTGCCGCGGCATTCCATCATCATGAGACCACATATCTTGAGATATTTTTCAAATAGTTCAAATAGTCTTACCATGTTATCATGAGAGACTACATATCTTTGAGTGGCCTAATGGTGGAGAACTTGTGCTCTTGACCGGGAGGTCACAAGTTCAAATCCTGCAGGGGGTAGGGTATGTACACCTCGCATTGTGGAGCACGAGTTAGGTGCCTCCCCCATATTGGGGGAGTACGAGGGCCTCGTATTGTGGAGCACGAGTTAGGTACCTCCCCCATATTTGGGGGAGTACGAGGAGTCCCATATACTCATGGTATCGTGGACTTAAAAAGGACCTTTCCTTTCCTTTTTTCCTTTTCCTATTGCTTAATATTATGCTTTGATAGATTTTTCTTGTAAAGCATCCATGTAGTTTGGCCTGAAGCACTTTTTAGGCTTTTAGGCCATAGCAGCAAGACAATGAATTGTTAGATATTTTATTCTATTCTGAGTTGTTATGAGATTTCATATATTTTGAGCATTTTTCAAATGCTCACTCTTTTATCTATATGCTTATCGCTACTATGCTTCATAGCTTTTCTCAGAAGCATCCATAGTTGTCTGAAAAGCACTTTTAAGCTTTTAGGCCATGGAAGCAGCAAGATAAATGAATTGTTTGATTTCAATGCCCTAGAATGATGTATGAAAAATGTGTTAGCATAGACAAGGTAGTGAATTGTTTGAAAAAATCCCTCAAAGAAATGTGGTCTCGAGGAATGCTATGACAAGCAAATGCAATTGGCAGCTGCCCCTAGTTATTAGTTATGCAATGTGAAGTAATTGCATAACTGCTTAGATTGTCTTTGTAAAAAACTATATTGTAATTGAAATTTTTTCATTTATTAGCATCTAGTTGTTAGTTATGCAATGTGAAGTAATGCATTGAGTTTGAAAGATGTGCAATGCAATGTAATCAGCTATATGAATATAAGCTACAAAAATCTATTTTCTACAATTCATTAATTAAACTCTTTATTTTATTTGCTCTCTATATTTCTATGATATGGAAATGCCTTTCAGTTTTTTTAAAAGATGTTTTTATCTCTTGTTTTACAATTTCTTACATTTTTTTTGAAATTCGATTCTTTTCCGATTTTTTCAAAAAATCTTGTATTTTTGATTTGCCAATTTTTTTCCCAAAAGATTTTTGCTGCTATGAATTATAATATATATATAACTAGGCTGGGGGCAGAATTACTTTTCAACTGAATTATGACTGGAGGGAAATGCATGTAGTTGAAATATGAGACGTGCTTAAGAGTACTAGTGCTCTGTAGGTGTAAAGTGAGTTTGGTCTGGGTAGGTCTAATGTGGGTTTAGTTTGTGTTGGTCCAATGAGTTTTTGGGCTACGCGTGGAATTGTGAGATTGGTTCTAGATGGTTAATGGATTTTCAACATAAGTAATGGTGTGATAATACATGAGGTTAGACAGTTTGAATTTTCAAGAGTACTAGTTTTGTCTTTGGTGATTAACAGTGTTGGTTAAGTTGGTTCTGGTTGTGTTGGGAATTGCAGGCTTGAGTTCTAGACTTCTATCTGGCACACGATTTTTTTAAGAGGCCGGGTTTTTGCAAGAAGTTGAGATATTCTGTGTTGTCAACAACATCAGGATTGCAATGGGCAATGCCTGAAGTTGAAATATAGGTAAATGCAAGAAGCTGTAATATTCTACCTTGTCAGCAGAATGAAGTAACCGAACCCTCATTAGGGTATAATTAAAAGAAAAACTCTTAATAGTGTTCAAAATTTTAGGGGCAACCCAATAATTTATACTGAACCCGCAGTATGGTATAACTAAAAGAGAACCTCAAATAGTGTTCAAAATTTTAATTCAAAAACTATTTACTCAAAGTTGAACCTGAATAGTTAGAATTTTCCAAATCTTCCTCTGTGTTTATTTTCTTCTCCTAGGTGTAAAAATGAGCTAAAGAAGAGATTATACATAAAATAAATTTCAGAACCACTTTTTGAAAAAATCTGGCAATGGCATGGCAAATTAGTTGGGTGGTGATTACTGGGGTTAATTGTGAGTTTTTGTAGTGTAATACTACTATGGAACCAGAGCCTAAATTTTATTTTTTACCAACATTACACATACACAGAATCACCTGCCCTTGAAAAATGGGAATCCAAGCTTACACTGCGCAGAATCACCAGAGCCTAAATCTTGTTTTTTGCCAATATTACGCTTACACAGAATCTGTTGCCCTTGAAAAATGGAAATCCAACCTACCTACAAGGAATCCCATCTATAGACTATGCTGAATATACGTGGGTGTAGATACCTTATTGGAAGGTTGTGGGTTCGAGTCCTTGCTGGGCCATAGCTTTTGAACAGCATGAGGTTTGTGTTGGGTAATATTGCTTTGGAATCCAATATAGTCTATTAGTCTATAGCTTTTCAACAGTGTAAGGACCGTTTCAAGTTATCTAGAAAGTTGGAATATTTTCTGTTATTGGTTCTGTAGTTTGACCTTTCTGGAATGATAGTGGCATAGCTTTAATTTTCCTTTGGCTGTGATTGCTTTTACTGCTGTTACTTCATCAACAGCAGTCGTGAACTCCTTGGGAATTCCCATTTTTGGCCTTGGGTTACTTGGAGAAACAGGGATCTGGGTATCTTGTTTTCTGGTGCACAGATCTTTTGCATTATGCCTCTGTTGAACATGAAATTTTGGGCTCCCTAGAGTCACAGTGATAAAGCCTTCATTTTTCTTTGGCCATGCGTGCTTTTTTTAAATTTTGTAATATTGCATTCATATTTATTGTGACTAACAGTTTTGAGTTCCTCAAAATGAGGGTGGTTCTTTGAGAATTTTGGCTTTTTGAAGTAGCACAGGTATGATGGTTCTGTAATGGACATCCCTCAACTGTTTTGGAGTGTTGCTCAGAGTTTCTGGGTGACCTATGTAATTGTATCTACTCAGAACATTTCGAGACCATCCTTTTGTGTGCATGTTGAGGAATGAAACAGTTAAATTGAAACGTGGAATCAAAAACAACTATGTGGTCATCTAGAAACTCCAGGCAATAAGTTGCCCCGCAAATGTTCTTTAATTAGGGAGCGGCTGCATATTCTGTAGACCATTATGCTGAAGTAGTACAAAGGTGTTTGAAGGGGAGGAGACATATTGTTCTAATTAGTGTTTGATAACTGCAGAATATGACTAGGAGACTGGTTACGAGCATTTCATTTAACCTTGTCTTGATCTTTAGGTTTTCTAGTGTATCTGCTGTTTAGATTGACTACTGATCCGACCACTCTGGATGCCGGAGTTGGTGAAGAAATTCATCAGAGGGGAAAGGTTCTGATCAACAATTAAGGCCTTTGAAATGCTTGGTGCAGACAATGACTTTGCTGAATTAATATTTTTATAGCTTTAAGTATTTTATTTTACAGAATAAATATCTTTTGGATGTTGGTGTTTCTTTGTTTTTTGTTTTTAATCTGACCATAGGATTATTCATTAATGGTCTAAAACATGGTATATAATTACTTGAAGTCCAAATACAGTCTGGCGAAATACTTACAAATTTGCAAAAAGAAGCAAACAAATATGAAATGCTAAAACTACCAGCAAGTTTGCCTGCTATTTCTGAGTCATTTTCCACAAGTGGACAGAAAGAACAGACAGAACAAATCCTGAATTTTCGGATGTTGACAATTCCAGAGGAGATTCATGTACCACAAGCTTGTCCTCAGTCATTTCCCAGCTCGAGAATATATTATGAATCTCCTCAAGAATTGTCAATATCCGAAAATTCAGGACGAGGAACAAACAAACAAAATATGGGAAACATCTCTCTGCTCAGTTTCCGGCAATTCTGGGAATTAGAAAAACAAAGATCAAGGAAATAATATCAGACTAGGTATGCTAGGAAAGAGGCAGTGGATTGAGGACATACAACAAACAGAAGAAAGAATATCGATTCCACAGTTCTGTCCAGTACATGCATTGGATTGTTACTATCAAAGCATTTTCTTTCAGGATCTTGATTTATTCATGAAAGAAAATATTATATGGAGTTTTCAATAAGTTTATCGTTTGAATGGAAGGGCATGAATCTGAGGTTAAAATCTTTTCTTGTTTCTACTGTGTGCAAAACATATTCTAATTTTTCCCCTGCATGCAAGAACTTTTTCAATAAATGATAATTAATTACATATAAGCATGCTCTGTGATATATGAGACTGGAAATTTTCGGTAAAACAAAATTCTCGTTGACATCAATATAAGGCAATTTCTTGAGAGAGGCAGTGTTTCCACAGTCCATGATAGTGATCATAAGAATGCTTTTGGATTTAGCTGTGTAATAGTTTTTAACATAATCCAAAGTTCATCAAATGGAATTGTATTAGTCGAAACCAATGACATCTGAACCTTTAGTTTGTGCATATGTAAAGGCAGTATAGTGTTTACTAATTAATCCTTCACATAGCCTCTCCGCTACATGTGTATGGTCCTTCGGTTTATGTAAATCAGTAGATGTCTTTCAAGAAGCCAGTTTATGTTTTGAGTTTTTTTAATATCTACTTGTTAGTTGCTTGCTTGATTATTTACTATTACTGATAGTACTCTTTACACTAAACATTTTTTCCAATCATTTTACAATCCCATTAATTATCCTTTATTCTGCATGTATGAAACTGTGGTTCAAACAGGTTATAATCACCATTAGCTCAGGCAATTTGCTTCTCGATAACTAATAATGAACTATATACTTGTTATGCCTCTGATTATAGTTAAAATATATTTGGAGAGTGACGTATGAAACTGAAATTCTCATTGGTCCCTGCTTTTAGACACTTGCAACGAGAAGTCACAATAATTTGTACTATATTTTGTGTGTATATGCCATCTGTAGCATTTCCTAGTGATTGTGAATTCTCTTTCAATGACTCTGAAGTGAGATCGCATCTTCCTTTTCATGATTCTTGCTCCATTTTTCCTTTTCTCTGTATGTGAAAAAGGTTCAACTTTAAACAAGTTGATAGTAACATTATAGCTCAGGCTCTCATCATTTCTGTGCACAGCACACAGGATATAATTGAATGTACACTAGATAGTCTTGATCTTTGCAAATTAGTCTGTCTGTCTTTGCAACTTTGCCAACTAAAATTTTCTGCGTGCGGACCAATAAGAAATTATGATTGTACATATATCAGAATGGTCACTGTGAATTAGTCAGCTACTTGCCAATTGAATTTTACTTTGCGGTAACTAACGATGAATAATATACTTGCAATGTCTCTGACTATAGTTAAATATATGGAGACTCATGTATGAAACTAAAATTCTAATTGGTCCCTGCTTTTTAGACTTGTAGCAAAAAGTCACAATAATTTGTCGGGTTTTTGTCCTATACTTTGTGTGTATATGCCATGTGTAACATTCTCTAGTGATTGTGAATCTCTTTTTATGATTCCGATGGTAGACCACATCCATTATTTCATCATTCTAGCTCAAGTGAGACCCCATACCATCATGATGACACTCTCTTTTTTGTTATAGATAAGGATTTCTTGAGGTCTTTTTATGTATGTTTGATTTGTAGATTTCTCCCTCATTCAAAGAAGCAATTGGTCATTAAATCATCGAGATCTGAAACCATGAACTTAGGCATTTCTCCCTGATTTAGGATGAATCGTCACATGACGACGGCTGAACTTTTCTCCAGATTTGTCTATACTTTAATATGTGTTGGCACTTTATTCTTGAGACACTCTTTCTTTAGTATGCTCGGGCATCTCTCTATTTCTGCCTTGGTAGAGGTGCATCTGTCCATTTAATCTCTGACCTGCGGTTGTGTAGCCTTTAATATCTCTTGTTCTTGGCCTTAATGACTTGATCTCTTATTGTAGCTATTCGGATTTTGATCAGACCCGCGCTTCAGTGGGTATCTCATTGGGTTCGCATGTTTGTGGTTCTTTCTCATTCAACTTCATTCTCGATGGCTAACCAAAAGTGATTATGAATTATATCATCTGTTTGATGGTATCTGAATATCTCCAATCATGAAAGGGAGCATCCAAGGCATGTTTTGTCTCAATTCTGTAACGCTAATTTAAAACCAGGGACAAATAGAGAGAAATAGAACTTGAGGGAAAAACATGATGTGAGCATCATATATGCTATGTGGTTTGTTTCGAATACATTTCAAACCTCCTTGTGTTAAGGCAATGGTTATCTAGTTTGTGTTTTTAGTTTTTCTATATATATATTCATACTGTTAATCAATCAGCAATGCAACACTTAATACTTTCTTTGAATTGGCAAAATGATGCTGGATATATAATAGACAAATAGAAGATCAGATAAATAGAAATTGTTGGTAAACTGTCGGGAGTGAATTCAAAATTTCAAAAATATAATAAAGAAATTAGCCAAGCGGTTTTGAGAAAATAATTCATGCGGAAAAAGTAACAACCTCTGTGAGAGCAAGCTAAGTGGATTGAAAACAAAATTTTATGGCATTTATTGGACAATCAACATTTTTAAAAAAAAAAGTAGCATATCACATGTTAACTAATAAACTATGGCAATATGATGCAAGATTTAGAGTATACAAACTACATGTATTAACGTAGAGGGAAAGTGAAGATTTAAGGATTCTAAAGTCACAAGTGACTCCGCTGAGGTTGCCTTTAATTTTTTCAGTAAAACAAAAAAGGATCTCGTATGTAGTACATTTATCATTGCAAGTTAACATGTATAATCAATAACAGAGTTATCTTGTAACATTAATTAGAAACTCTTTTGCTTGGAAGATTTCTGGTTTGCATCAAGAATGTTGCAGTTCAGACAAATAGTTTGTGATAACTTGAGTCAGTAATATAAGAATTTGATTATGGTTCAGATTTCCTTGAAATTTGATTTGTTAACCTTCCCCACTATCTATTAAATTAAATTAACCATAGTTATGCTCTATAGATATGCAGGCAATCATAAAAGGCAGGTGGTTTTGATGCTGGCTTACTACACTGTCTGTGGTAATTTTCCTTATAGGCCTCTTTTCAAGGGAACAAGTCCAAGATTCTTTAATAGATTGCGATATAAAGGTATAAACTAATAGTGTTTCTCTTCACAGGTTGAGTCACGTATATGCAAGGTCTTTTTGGAGATAAAAAGCATGGTGTTAGGCGTACCCAGTGTACACATAACTTTATCCAGCTGTGATCATGTAGGCTCATTTTCACAAGCACTGCGAAGTTTAATGGGATGGAGTTCTTAAAGGCTGCCGCTAATAATAAGAGGTAAGTAGAAAACAATGCATTATGCTTTACGCCTTGCTGCGTTCAGACAAATAAATAGCTTTTTGATAACTTTAGTCAGGTAATATAAGAATTTGATTATGGTTCAGATTTCCTTTGAAATTTGATTTGTTAACTTTCCCTATCTATTAAATTAAATTAACTTCTAGTTATGCTCTTATAGATATTCAGGCAAAATCATAAAAGCAGCAGGTGGTTTTGATGCTGGCTTACTACACTGTCTCTTGGGTAATTTTCCTCATAGGTCTCTTTTTTTCAAGGGAATAAGTCCAAGATTCTTTAATAGATTGCGTGTATAAACGTGATAAAACTAACAGTGTTTCTCTTCACAGGTTGAGTCACCTATATGCAAGATTCTTTTGGAGTTAAAAGCACATAAAGAAGTTTCCAGTGTAGAATACAACTTTATCCAGCGTTTCATGTAGGCCTATTTTCACAAGCACCGTGAAGTTTAATGGGATGGAATTTGAAGGCCAAGCTGCCAATAATAAGAAGCAAGCAGAAAACAATGCAGCTATTGGTTGCATGGTCTGCTTTTAAAGAATGTGAGATTTTTTAATTTTACTCCTTTCTATGTGGTGATCTTTTTTGGGACAACATTGAACATATGCATTTTGATAGAAATAAAATTTGATCTTCATACAAACTTGATTTTAGATTTTTAATCCTGTTGTAAGTTTAAATGTAAATAGCACTAAACTATATTGTAGTTTATTTCAATCTAAACAAACCAATAGTTGTGTAATAGGTTTTTGCTAGTAGGGAGTTTTATGGTAAATATAATGAAATTAAATTGGGTTTAGAGAAGATGGAAATGATAATGCTATATTGATCAGACAGACAAGATGAAATCACTATCAATGTTGCTAGATCTGTTTATTTGGGGTCAAAATCAACTATAGATATTACACCATTAAGTGATTATAGGGTCTTGCCTTGTTGATCATCGTGTACTCAAGTGGATGGTATTTATGCCTTAAAACATTAATGAATGTTGCATCTATAGTTGATTTGGGGTCAAAATCAATTATAAATATTACACCATTAAGTGATTAGAGGGGCTCAACTTGTTGAACATTAATGTGAATGCTACATCTATAATTGATTTTGACCTAATGTACACAGATCAAACAGCATTGATAGTGATTGAATCATGCCTATATCTGGCCAGTATAACATTAGTATTTTTATCTTCTGTCTTTAAAACATTGTGGATTCTCATCTATAATTGATTTTGACCTAATGTACACAGATCAAACAGCATTGATAGTGATTGAATCATGCCTATATCTGGCCAGTATAACATTAGTATTTTTATCTTCTATACAATCAAATCTAATTTCATTAAATTTACAATAAAACTCTCTACTAACAAACCATTCTTATTACATAACCATTGATTGTTTAAATTCAAAGAAACTACCAATAAACTATTGACTGTTTAGATTGAAAGAAATTACCAATAAAGTATATTGGTATTCACATTTAAGCTTAAACAAGAATTAAAAACCTAAAATCAAGTTTGTGTGAAGATCAAATTTTGTTTCTATCAAAATGCATATGTTCAGTGTTCTTAGACTCTTAAGAAAAGTCACCTCATAGAAAGTGAAAAAAAATAGTGTTAAAATGAATGGTGTTAATGCTTTCAAATCAAAATCAACCGTTGGAATAGTGTCCATCTATAGGTGTTAATGGGGTCGTGTAACATATGTTTGAAGAGAGGAAATGGTTTAAAACATTAAGGCAAATACATAACTCATAAGGGTGGTTTTGTAAACAAATCACTGTTGTATTGGAAGGCAAAGTTATTAGCTAAGGTCTTTGTTCTAGTCCGAAGTCGCACGGTTCCTTCTTTAGGAAAATAGGATAAAACAAGAAGAGGGTAAGAGTTTTGATTGCTTAAATTTACTTTTGGGCGTACTTATCAGATTTATTTGTGGCCATTGAGTGCTAGGTTATGTAAAGTGAACTTCCAAAACATAGCTAGTGTTTCTACTATAGCAAAGAATGTTGCATTAAGTTAATCAATCTGCTGCTGATATTGCCAACTTATTTTTCTTTCCTGTGGTTGTTTTTACAGTCAAAGGATCACCTGTTTCAACACTACAAGTGCCTGACGATAAGGAGAAAACACCCGTTTAGAGTGGAATTTACCTGATTATAGTGATCCTCCACCCATTGGATCGGGAGGTTGGAACACTTCTGATGACAAGGATCCTCCTCCTATGGCAGGCATTGTTACTCCCTGTGCTTAGTTGTGTGCCTCTTTTTCGTCCGAACAAAATGTGTTTTTGAGTCTTTGACATCATCAAGTCTTTAGGGTTGTGAAACTTTGATCAATTTTTGCCTCTTCTGTCTTCGGAAGTGTGTTTAGTGCGAGGTGTCACTCCTCTCTCCATTTTCTGAATACCGATGCACAGACTTTGTTCTTTTCAAAATGAACGGGCTTTTGGTGAACTCTGTTGTCCTTGTGACATTACTTGGTACTTTTTAATACCATAATAATGGGGAATGAATATCTCATATGTCGTGTTAGTAGATTTTAAGTTTTTGTTGTCATGATTTTGAGTTGTACAGCTTGAATGGCAGTAAAAAAATAATTGGAATGGATATCTCATATTTGGGGTAGATTTATATTATATGCCCATGATTTGGAATTTTATGTTTCGACATGGGTGGTAGTAAAATAAAGATCATTTATATAGGAAATATTTTATAGATTAGATCGTCTATATAAAGAATTAGAAACTTAACTCATGAATCAAAATTTCATCAAAGAAAAAACAAGTTTGATTACCAGTAAGGGGGAATAGAGGTCTCATGCTTGATGTTGGATAATGGGGAATCAAGCCCATGATTAGCAGATGTACTTTGCATTT
>VDFB02329591.1:0-40620 GCA_007258455.2 Sequoia sempervirens | reverse complement strand
TGAGGACTAAAAATTACTTCAATCACCCTTCAAACTTGAACTTTAGTTTGGGCTAGGTGAGCTAGGTTTTTGCAGTCTGTACTATGCCTCAAATAGCTCTCTGTCTGAGGATGGCAGCATAGTTCTAGGATGTCAAAATGGCATGCTGGCATCTCTTAGTTACATTGGCATCTGTACGACTAGAAAATAGAGAACACAATAAAACTGCCAAAAATACCTACTAACAACCTAGCTAGTTCAATTTAGATGGTAAAAATAGGAGAAAGTATAGGAAATAGATACTAAAATGATAAAGTAAATAAAAAAGAACCAAGGTGACGACGATAATCTCACAAAAGTGTATGTTTTCCAGCTTGCTCCAAATGCACATCAACCTACACAGAAGAAAGAGGGAAATTTTTTTGGGACTGTATAGTGATCTACCTCAATCAGACCCTCATTTTTGTGTTTCCACCTCCACGGATAGGAAGATAGCAGTGATAGAGAAATATGTGATAAAGAATTAAAGAAGGAAGGAATACAAATAACACTACAAAATAGTAAAGAGCTACTCAAACAAATCGTAAAGGAGAGGAGTGAAATGTTACCACCTCCACCAAGAGTTCACTAGGCAATGGAGGACCAAAAAGGCTTGAAAAAGCACAACAACCTTGACCGTGATGAAGGGAGCTCTCACAAAACCTCAAGCCCATGCTACAATGGCTTGCTTCACACTTGCTTTATGGAGTTGAATGAGTTTTGTTGCTACTGTAATGGAGTGTTGAAGTGTTGTTGAGAGTGAAGTGAAGGCTGAGAATGCTTGAGAATGCCAAAAAGAGATTGTGAAGAAGATGACATGAATGAAGAGTGTTTTTGAAGGTGGAATGAGAGAATCTACCATTTTTGGGGTTGGTTGGTTGAAGAAGGATGTTGCAAGTTGTTCCCAATAGGAAGTGTAACACTTTAGCCAAATTTAGACACAGGAATCTATTAGGGACATAAGTGTGTCATGCAGATGTCTATGCACTGCACACACATCCCAATCAAATATTCTTCTACCGACATAAAGGACAGATGCCAAGTGGAAGGAAGTTATCTAGTTGACATGGAATTTTGACTTCAGATTTGGTTTTTTAAAGTGAGGATGTATGAAAGGGGAATTTGCACAATGGGTGAAAATTCACTCCTCTACATTTTTCCCCCACTTTAGCGAGGATGAATACTAATGAGTGTTTCAATAAAGTTGATCAAAGAAGTAGTACGGTTAGAAATATATACCTGAGCCATCAAGGAAGCAGATCATCATCTGGCATGATCGAAAGCATAGGGTAGGCAAAGGACTCCATAGCCCTGTAGAACTATGAAGTTGTAGTATGAAAGTGTCTTACAAGCCCGCAAACTTGTAAGGAGGTGACCCCTAAGATCTCTCACATGAAGGAAGCTCAAAGAAGCAAGCACCTCATAGGCCCACACAACTACAAGGAAGGTGTCCTCCAAGATCTCTCACATGAAGGAAACCCAGATGAAAGTGCCCTATAGACCCACAAACCTATAGGGAAGGTGTCCTCCAAGATCTCTCACATGGAGGAAACCTAGATGAATTTCCTTACAAACCCGTAGAATCGTAAGGAAGTGAGCCCCAAGATCTCTCGCATGGAGGAAGGTCAAAATAAGCACCTTACAGACCTCCAGACCTGCAAGGGAGTGACTCCCAAGATCTCTTGCATGGAGGAAGATCAGAGAATGTTCATTATAGGCCCAAAGAATTGCAAGAAGGTATCCCCCAAGATTTCTCACCTGAAGGAAACCTAGAGAGGAAACTCTAAAAAGCTGGAAAGTAGCTTTACATGCACACTTACAAAGAAAAATTTCTACATACAGATAGAACATGTCCAAAAGCGGCCACACAGGAAATTAAATACACAGTCACACAGACCGTCAACGAGCTTGAAAACTTTCAAAGGGGTCCCTCAAGAACCCAATGTGAAGAAGGGGTCCACTCAAGGGATGCGTTGTTCGAAAAGTGTGGAAGAGATGTTGCTTCTCAAATCAATTCAATACCAAGGAATCCTTTTGAAAGATGTTCACTTCATCAAGGAATTCAAAAGGAAGAAGATGCACCCTCATGAGCGGAAGGTCAAAGCTGCTTTCTCCTTGAAGGAAGGTTCTCAAGTTCTTTCTTTGTGAACCCCTAATGAAGGCAACACATTCGGTCCAAGTTGAGAATGCAATTCTTGAACAAGTTTGTGAGGATACTCGAGAAAACATTCATTAGCAAAAAATTCATTTTCTAAAAATCAAAGTAATGGCATTGCCACACATGAAAGGGACAACCCAAGGAAAGAAGAGAGAAAGATAAAAGAAAAGAGTTAAAAAGAGATGATCAGAAACAAACCGCATAGGGGGATCTAGTTTTGTAGGGTCATTTTTTATCATGCTTATATAAATAATAGCTAACTGCGGTGCAAGGTGAAAGATAATTAATCCCCACCAATTGGGTCAACATGGAACAGAAGCCTAAATGCCCCCAATTCTTTGCATTATCCCTAATTTCTCGAAAATCATTCACAAACATGGAAGAATGATGATACAAATAGAAAAAGGTTTATGACATAAAAACCATGCTTGTATCCAAGCACCAACAAGGGTGGCAGGGGTCATCTAGGAACACATAGCATGATCATAGGGGAACACATCACAACACACACACACATTTAATGTAAAGATAAATTAGAGGTCTCCCCCTAACACTGGTTGACCAAGAGGTCATCTGCTTCCCAATATAGATCTTCATAAGGGGAAAGAGGATGAGCTTGTAGTGGTGGGATTTTAAGAGGAGGAGCTTCTAACCCTCCTACAACAAGGGCTAAGGAAGAATGCCCCATAAGGTTTTCTCCACTAGGCTCTTGTGGAGCTATGGTCAGTGATTTCATGAAGATCATGGAAAAGGTTGGAACTTCATCTAGAGAGTTAAACATGCACTTCATTGGAGTTCCATGTTGTACCGCGATAAATGGAGAAGGAACTACCCAAGATTCACCATTAGTTTCACTAAGTGACTCGGGAGCAGTGATGAAAATAGGGGAAGCCAAGGCTGGTTCCATCACTAGGATAGAACAAGCTAGTGTGGGACCACCTTTCAGTGAAGGTTAGATCCTCTTATGCCCTCTATTGATGGAAGGGACAACCCCTACCTTTTGCTCTGTCGAGGGATGTGAACTACCCACAGACAAGGAAAGAGGTGTGGAGGAAGAGGATGAGGAGAAAACTACAATAGATACTATCAAAGTGTTTGACATATCTACGGGCTTTGGGAAAGGAGAGACATTCATAAGGGACATCAATAAGGGAAGATCAAGTGAAGGAGACATGAACATCTACACCTTTTTAGCATCAAGCGCACTCACAACAGGAGTCAAAAGCAAGATTGATCTAGGTTGAATGGAAGTAGAGGGGAGGAGAGAGGAGGATGCATCAGGAGGCCCTAAAGTAGAGACAATCATCTCCTCTTCCTTTCTTTGCAAAGCGGCCTGCTTAGTTGCAAGAGCCTTTTGCTAGCACTTGCGCTCACGCACAAGGCAGTTTCGTTGACTCTTCAAACTAGAGGCTGGATGTTGCAAAGGGACATAAGGATCCTGCTTAGCCATGGGAGTGTCCACAATAGTTGTTTCTAGTACAGGGACAGCCTCCTAAATGAGAGTAGAAGGAACAGGTTGAGAAAAAGTAGGGGGAGTCACCTCTAATGCCTTGGTAGCGGCCCTCTTCCTATTTACTGCCTTGGGAGGATAAGTGGTAGGAGGCCATGGAGGCTGAGAAATAGAAGATTCCCCATGGGGACCTTTCCCTCTACCATACAAGTAGTACCAAGGTCTAGGTGGTTTAGTTAGGAGATCTAATATCCTGATCTTATATTTATGCCAAGGAGGTACCATCAGACTTAGTGGATAAAATCCAAGCATATTCATCCAAAAATATTCTCTATAAAGAGGAGAAGAGAAATCTTGAGGATGGGTGAGCTTCTCTTTTCCCTTTCGAGGAGGTGGGGCAACTAGCTGATGTGCTACCAGGAGGGTCAAATTTTCCTGTCGCTTGCCCTTGGTCTTATACTTCACATAGTTTTTGTAAATTAGGTCTATTCTTGGAGGGAGCAAACTGACCGAGGTGCGCCAAAAGTGATCTAATGAATATTCCCCATGGGACACCAGAGGCTAGTATCTAGTGTCATGCACGATGTGCACTACACCTTTATGGGAGAATTTTAAACATTAATGAATGATAGAGGTGATTCCATTCAAAGAAGCTAGCCAAGGTATGCCAAACTTCATCTTGAATAGATTTAACTCTAGAATAACATCAAAGACTATGTCTGTAGCCCTAGGTCCAACTAGGACAGATAAAGTTATTGAGCCATATGACTTTCGAGAATAACATCATGCATATGGATGGTATATTTTTTTTCTTCGTATTCCTTTCTATGCAATGAATTAAGCCACAACACCTCTTCTATAATGACATTCACTTGACTCACAAGATCGACTAAGACCCCTGTCACAATGTTGCCATTGAGGCAAGTGGGAATTTAGAGGGGAGAGGGCTTGTTGTTTAAGGGTAAATCCTGTGATGTGAATGTCACATCTAGTGAGTTAGGCATAGGTTGCACGGTAGAAGTAACCGTGACCATGTTAGCATATGCCTCTGGTTGAGTGGTAGAATCAAAGCAATCAATAATCATGTTAGCAGAAAGTGACAGAAATAGGTCCATGTATATCTATAATTCACTATTCACTTTCACCACCAATTTTTTCACATTTTGTTTACTTCCATCAAGATGAATAGTACCGCCCTCGATGCGGTCCTATATCTCATGACGTAGGTGCATATAGTGTTGGGTATCATGTCTATTAACTCAATGGTACTGACAGAAGGTATTTGGATCGTACCAACTAGGGAAAGGTTCCTTAAGAGGTTTCAGGTTCTCCAAGTTTATGATCTTATCCTTCAAAAAAATTTGCACTATGGAAGAATAAGATTCTGCTAACTTTGTCAACTTTCAGTTACATCTAAGGCTATTATCATTTGTAGCAGCTACTACATTTGCAATATCCTTACATTTCCTATAGATTGATACAACATACTTCCCTTTTGAATGGGAGAGGGAGGATGATCTCCCGAACTTAACTACCATTTTTTTGTACTCTCATAATGTAGCGTACAAATGCGTGAAAGAAAGGTATTTCATAAGGGATAATTTATCTTGCGAAAGTCTTTGCAAGTTCCCTATGAACAGCTTCTACATGTTAGAATTAGGTAGTGGATATGAGATTTGTGAGAAGAGTGCTTGATACCACACTACAAAATCAGTAATCTTTTTGTTATAACCTTGTTTGCATTGTACGAGATCCAAAATGGTAATATTTGGTCTGATGTTGGCTTGAAACTGTTGGAGAAATTGATTTACAATTTGATAAAATGAGATGGAACTTTTGGGTAGCGAACACTACCATTCGAGTGTTGTAACCTTGAGAGATCAAGGAAATAATTTTTCCATCAATGCATCTTGATGGAAGAAGTCTATACATAAGGCATTGAAGGTAGACACATGTGTTTGTGGGTTCCCTTTGCTACTATTCTTTTTCAAATTTGGGAATCTTCATTCCTTCAGGGAAGGGAGTGTTTAAAATTGCTACCGATAATAGGCTATGTTAGAAAAAGGGTTGAAAGATAGGCTAGGGTGAGGCTTGGGAGAGACTCACTAGCTAGCATTATATCTTACCCATATTTTGAAGAAGAGTGTTCAAAATAGGGTCATTAGAAGACATAGGACCAGAGGAACCTCCTACATAACCACCACTAGAGCCACCTTTAGAACCATTGGTGTGACCACTATTGTAATCATTGTTGGAGCCACCGCCACTACTAGGGCCTTTGCTGGAGCCACCTCCACTTCCAAAGCCACCACCATGGGCTCCATCGGAACTACCTCTACAAGCACCACTTTTTCTGTTGAAACCACCACCACGACCAAAGCCCCCACAACTCAACCCGCCAAAATCTCCACTACTAGAGGTGACAAGAGGGGTGAAGCTAAACCCTAAGGGTACTCTATTCGCTTTGATATTTTTTGGATCTTTGAGAGGCAGAAGGGATGTTGATCGAGGGGACTATGTCGACCATGTACACAAGCATGGGAGGAATTGACATTCCTAGTTGTCTCTCATGATCTTTGATATTCATCCCTTGTACAATGTTAGGATTGTTTGGAGGAGCACATGCTTCAATTAGACTACAGAGACTAGCCAAGAGTTCTATTCCTATTTGATCTTTTCCAACCATATATTTTATTTCATTGATAACCCTTCAGTGGCCCTAGACATCTTCGGGTCCTTTTCCAAGTGATTCTACAAGTCACCTAGTCCCTTGCTAATGGTAGAAATATAGTTAGAAGGAATGTAAACAACCTCGTACTCATCTACTGATGACATTGTAGTAGATGCAGGAAGAGTGGGGACATGGTCAATCTCATTGGAGATCCCTACCTTGCCCCTCAACAACTACTCATGTTCAACAAGAGCAATGATAGATCCAACAAAAGGGCCTATAGACAAACTAGTAGTTACTTTCATCTTCTCCATCGGAAGGTGTCACAAACTTCTCCTAACAATATACCCAGAGGTTGTAGATTGGGTTGTGATTTTCATAAACCTTCACAACACTCAGGGGCACAATGATTGCAAGGTACAAGGGAAAATCCACAACACCAATGAAGGAGCAAATGTTGGTTCATGTCGAGTTCACCAAAAATGTAAGAGAGGGGGACCAACCATGTCAAGGCCCCAGGTCATGGAGAGCTAAGAGCGCAGGGCTTCCCTAACTTACCTTACTCTAAAGGGATGTTTCAGAAATAAGGGACAAGAATGATGAGGACTATAAAGTACTTCAATCACCCTTTAGGCCAGAACTTTAGTTTGGGCTAGGTGAGCTGGTTTTTTGGAGTCGGTACTATGCCTTAGACAACTCTCTGTCTAAGGATGACAACACAATTTTGGGATGTTAGTGTAGCGTGCTGGTGTCTCTCGAACATGTTGGTGTTCGTATAGCTATAAAATAGTGAACACAGTAAAACTATCAAAAAGACCTACTGACAGTCTAGCTAGTTCAATCTAGATGGTAAAAATAGAATCATAAAGTATATGAAATAGATACTGAAATGATAAAGTAAATAAATAATAATGAGAGTGATGAAGATAATCTCACAAAAGCACCTATTCGCCAACTAGCTCCAAATGCACGTCCACCTATATAGAAGAAAGAGGGGAAATTTGTTGGGGCTATATAGGGATCTACCTCAGTTAGACCCTTGTTTTGTTGTTTCCACCTCTAGGGATAGGTAGATAGCAATGATAGAGAAATATGTAATAAAGAAGTAAAGAAGGAAGGAATGCAAATAACACTACAAAATAGTAAAGAGATACTCAACCAAATCATACAGGAGAGAAGGGAAATTTTTACCACCTCTACCACGAGCTCACTAGCCATTGAAGGAGAAAGAAGGCTTGAACAATCACCACAACATCGACTGTGATGAAGGAAGGCCTCACAAAACCTCAAGCCCATGTTGCAATGACTTGCTTCACACTTGCTTTATGGAGTTGATAGAGTGTTGTTGCTACCGTAATGGAGTGTTGAAGTGTCGTTGAGAGTGAAGTGAAGGCTGAGAATGCCAAAAAAGTGACTGTGAAGAAGATGAAATGAATGAAGAGTGTTTTTCAAGGTGGGATGAGAGAATCTACCATTTTCGGTGTTAGTTGGTCAAAGAGGGATGTTACAAGTCATTTCCAATAGGAAGTCTAATGCTTCTACCAATTTTAGATGCAAGAATCCATTAGGGACATAAGTGTGTTGTGTGTGCATCCATGACAAATATTCTTCTACCAACACAAAGGAAAACTTCCAAGTGGAAGGAAGTCAACTAACTGATGTGGAATTTCATCTTCAGATTTGGTTTTCTAAGGTGAGGATGTACGAAACAGGAATTTGCACTAGGGGTGCAAATTCGCTCCTATACAATACTATGTATTTATATGCAATTCTTTTGATTTCTTGAGAATTATAAATCGATAGTCAACAATTAAAATTTGAATTTCAAATAATAACTTATAGACACCAACATATTTAAATTTTGAGCCAAAATAGGTAGTCTAGGGTGCCATGTGCCCAATATTGGATTCTTTGTTTTTCGGGAGCCAAAGTGTCAGGGGTAAAATATTAAATGCTTATTTTGATTTCCCATTATTCGTTTTCGATAAATGTTTTAAAATAGGCAATTAAAAGCATAATTAGGAATTAAATACGTAGTCAAGGCCAAGCACATAGGGGGGAGTAAAACCTAGTGTGAAATTGTCAAGGGTGATAATTTATGACACTATAATACTATATTAATTTTGGAACTATTGAATGGAAAAAGAATTGAGCTATGCTAGCTAATTTATTGATCAACGAACTACTTAATTTTGACCATAGGTTCAATACTTGAAATAAAGTAAGAGTAATCAACAGTTGATCTATAAAAAACGTTTTTCACTTCTTTCTACCAAAGCATGTTTTTCATTATTTTTAGGTCCCTCTTCTTCCTTTTGTTTGTACGACCTACTATCTTATTGTGCATTTTGATATCAATGTTCTCTTTTATTCGTCCTCCCCTTAAGTTATTTCATCATCCTACAATATATCCCATGAACTATATATCCATTTTTCTACCTCTTCTTTTTAATTTTTACTTGTTGGTTAATAGATCCCAATAACTCTATCCCACCCATTTTTTTATCTCGTTATCTTTATGTAGTTTCCTCATATAAGTTATTCATCTAATCTTCCACAGACTATTGAAATCAGGAAAACCTATTTAAAAAATAATAAATGATATTCAATTTAGAAAAACAAACTAAGAACCAAAATTATATTAAAAGAACCATACTTATAATTACTTTAAAATACAAAATGACTTAAATGCTAATAAAACTGTTAAAAAAACTGATGTCTGTTCATAAAATGTAATTATCAAAACTGTATTAACTTATGCACTAAAAGATCAAAATTAACTAGAAAAGGCATAGCGAATTCTTGTCCACTAGTATTCGGTAAATATAACTATCATGTCTCTATCGGACCGTGCAATGCAGAGCTTTTCAAGCAATACACCAGATTCTACAAATTGATAGCTGCCTAAGAAAAAACCTTTCCTGGATATCCATTTAGGAATTCCGTTTCGAGTACGTGATTTTAAGCTTTATTTTCAACACAAGTGACGACTTTTTGTTCGAATGATGTTTCTAATAGAGAATAATAGTGAAAAACACTTGTATATTACTGACGTCAATGAGAGGTACAAAGGTATATTACCGAAGTCGTGCAAGAGATAGAATGTTAAAACCTGAATTGAAAGCCGGGTCATAGTTTGTAACGCGGCTAGATCTGTGCTTCCGTAATCTAAAACGAGTGGCTTCTGGAATTTACGGTTCGTCGTACGTAGTAAGTAGAACTATTTGATGGCTTTTGGCATGGCCTTCCGACTTTCACGGACTTACTGTTCATATATATATAAAATGATAATACAAAAAAATTGTATGGATTTGAAGAATTTCACATTAGATGTTACATGAAGTTAACCACACACTTCAATCATTTAAGCTTGCTGACAAACTCTAGTTGCATCTTCCAAACTGATGTATCAAGGGATCTCATTGGGAGGCTAAAACTCTATAGTATGGGGTGTATTAGTAAGAAAATCTTAATTCTTGATCACCTACAATACTTGAACTTGCATCTAGTATTGAATATCCATCTGCTTAACAAATCATTTAATAGTATTATTTAATCAAGATGAACTCAACAGCCTTTAGATGTTGAAATTGGGCATATGTGTATAGTTTCATTGGATTAGAACATAATGGAAACTACTCGGCATCCTCAAGATATAAATCACTTCTTTTTTAGACTGGCATAAGATAGAGCAATATGGAGGACAATTAAAGCTATACCACCCTCAATATCATTGTGTTCAATTTTGATACTTCATTAAAGACATGGTAGGACACATATTTTTCAAAAAACTGTCAAATCCGGACGGAAAATTAACACAAATAGCCTATGGACTAACTATCAAAACTATATTAACTTATGCACTAAAAGATCAAAATTAAGAAGAAAAGGCATAGTGAATTCCTGCCCAGTAGTTTTCGGTAAATATGACTATCATGTCTCTATCGGACTGTGCAATGCAGAGCTTTTCAAGACATACACCAGATTCTAGAAATTGATAGTTGCCTGAGAAAAAACCTTTCCTGGATATCTATTTAGGAATTCCGTTTCGAATACGTGATTTTAAGCTTTATTTTCAACATAAGCGACGGCTTTTTGTTCGAGATAATGTTTCTAATAAAGAATAAAAATGAAAAACACTTTTATATTACTAACGTCAATGAGAGGTACAAAAGTATATTATCGAAGTCGTGGAAGAGATAGAAAGTTAAAGCCTGAATTGAGAGCCGGGTCATAGTTTGTAACGCGGCTAGATCTGTGCTTCCGTAATCTAAAACGAGTGGCTTCTGGAATTTACCGTTCGTCGTACGTAGTAAGTAGAACTATTTGATGGCTTTCGGCATGACCTTCCGACTTTCACGGACTTACTGTTCATATATATATAAAATGATAATACAAAAAAATTGTATGGATTTGAAGAATTTCACATTAGATGTTACATTCAAAGTTAACCACACACTTCAATCATTTAAGGTTGCTGACAAACTCTAGTTAACTGATGCATCAAGGGATCTCATTGGGAGGTTAAAACTCTATAGTATGGGCCGTACTAGTAAGAAAATCTTAATCCATAATCACGTACAATACTTGAACTTGCATCTAGTATTCAATATTCATCTGCTTAAGAAACCATTCCATTGTATTATTTAATCAAGATAACAGCCTGTAGATGTTGAACATAATGAAAACTACTCGGCATCCACAAGATACAAATCACTTCTATTTAGAGTGGCATAAGATAGAGCAATATGGAGGGCAGTTAAGGGTATACCACCCTCAATATAATTGTGTTCAATTTTTATATTTCATTGAAGATATGATAGGACACATAATTTTTAAGAAATGTCAAATGGTTAGAGCACAATTCTAGAAGAAAATTATACCACCTTCATTATAATTGTGTTCAATTTTTATAATTCATTGAAGACATGGTAGGACATATTTTTGAAGAAATGTCAAATGGTTAGAGCACAATTCTATAAGAATGTGACACGATTATCAAATGGTGTTCTTCAAATATTTGGAAAGGTCAAGGCTCACAAAAACCCTTAATGAGTGTAATTAGAGTAGATATTATATCCTATGTGTAAATAAAATTAGAAAAATAAATTGTCAATTAATTAAGGAAAACTATAAAGGTTAAATCAAAGCAAGGTGAGGAAGAAAATATAACCATAAAAATTAAGTTTTTTGTCTAGGGTTTGTAGTAGAAAACATATTATTTTCTTTAGGGTGGAAATCCTCATAACAAACTCTTAAGTCACAAAGACTGATGACTCACAATAAGTTTCATAATAATATCTTAGCTAATTGCTAATGAAGAACCATGGGATCATAGATGTTGGGGCCCTAGCTCGGTTGGCTAAATCTTTCCTAATGTAGGAGATTGGTCATGATGTCTAGTCTACCCCACCCCCGTGGTACTGAAGGGCATGTCCCGCTAGTACCGCTAGTCATGTTAAAAAGTTTACCAGGCACACTACAGTTTATAGGGGGCATGCTACCCAATTCCCGCAGTCTTAAAAAAGAGAACAATGGGATCATGATTACTAGGATCATGAAACATAAAGTTAAAACTTTTAGTGTCATTTGTAATATATCAATCAATGTAGCATTAAAAGTCTCTTAGAAATTTAATTTTAACTACTCAATTGATGAGCCCACAATAGTGTGTCCCACTCTTTATCAAAGTGAGGCATTCAAATTAATATTTTACACCAAATTTTCAATTAATGACACTTTTAGAAACTAAACCATTGCGAATTTGAATATAATGTGAAGTAGGGTTTTCTAATATTTTGTTTGTATATTATAAATTATATTCTTTTTCTAATTAAGAAATAGTTTGAGTTTTTTATTCCACTTTTAATGACTTATTTTTATAATTAATAGTATTAGTAAAAATTGGTGTTACTTTGGTAAAGAATAAGTTTATTTGTATAAAAAATAAAATTATTAAAAAATTAAAATATAATTTAACAATTATATCTAGTTCATAAATATATTTTCACGATTTTTTATTCCATCTTTTATTTAAAACTTTTTAAAGTGAGACTAACTATAATTAAAATATAGGTTTAAAATATAGGTTAATTCAATAATATATAATTTTCTTTGTATTCATCAAAACTATATTCTTTTTGCTAAAATAAGGACATCAATACCTAGTGCACACATATATTTCGGATTTTTACTTTATTTTTCATGTGTAAAATAAAGACCTCAAATTTTGATGAAGAAACTACATTTAGAAGAAACAGAAAGTAGAATTAACATATTATTTTTTTTGGAAATATTATAATAAGGGATACATATTTACAAAATAGATCTCCTAAATGAAGTTATTTTATCCACCAAAAAATGAAGTAATTTTTTTTTTTTGGTTAGCATTTTGATAGGTGTGGAGGAGACTCCTTTGAGGGTTTGATTTAAGACTAGGGTGCTTTTATCCCAGGGGTTTTTTATCTAATAGGGTTTGATCTAACCATCTTCAATTAATACCATTCAAATTGAACCTCACATAACTTAAATTATTAATTTTTAAAAAACACATGACTTCAAGGAAAAAGTAAGATATCCCACTTTGTGACTTATATTATAGTTAAGGAAAAACCTTTTTCCTAAAATATAGTAAATACGAATATAACAAATAGATGGCTGAAGCAAACTTAAGTGCATACAATTTTAACTATTATAATAACTATGTTTGATGGCCAATCTCATTACAAAACTCTTATTTCTAATTAGCACCATTTATATCTTAGTAATATCAATAGTACAATCTAAGATAAAATTCATTATATTTTGCAAGGACTTGTCCAATTGGTCAATGTATCTTCATTATTATAATAATTAATTACAAATAAATGAGTGAGAAATTGGGCATGTTATAATTAGAGGAACATTTTGTGTTAGATTGATATTGAAATAATTTTATAAACAATTCAATTCATGCTTAGTGTAGCATCATAAATTATCACTCTTGACAATTTCACTCTATGTGTTGCTCCCCTTTAAGTTATTGGACCTAATTGAGGTCCTAATTTCAAAAATTATATATTACACTACTTATTTTAAATATGTTATGACAATTTGCAAGCATAAAACAAATGCTATTATTTAATACATTATATCCGACACTTTAAACTTCCAAAATTAGGGATGGGACACTACCACCTAGGGCACATATGTCCCCCGATTTTGGCTCCAAATTCAAATATGTCGATGTTAGCATTTTATTATTTGAAAATCAAATATTTATTTTTTTGGAAATTAGAATAAATTGCTACAAATACCTAGTTATTGCATCGCTTAATAAAGTAAAAATTAACAAGGAAAAATCTAGCATCAATTGAGAATCAAAAGCAAGTATTGTTGTCAAGAGCAGATTTTTAAAGATTTGTTGCAACAATTCAAGATCCCACATCATGTCAAAGTGTATGTGGGTTTATGTGTGTTCATGTTATAATTTTTTTGTAATACCCTTAACATCCCTCTGTTAGGCCCAATAGACTTTGAAAAGAGATTGGATTTTTTGTCTAACTTGCCAAGAGTAAGGACAATGGTAGAGTAGGTGGGAGATAGACTCAACTTCATTCTCACAAAAGAAACATTGGTTACCAAGATGTAAGCCTTTCTTCTAGAAATTATCCAAGGTGAATCCTTTTATGATAGATAGTCCACAAAAATAGTTTAACCTTGGTGGTGAATTCCTACAACAAATCCACATCAAATCAAATAGGGGATCCCAAATGTTCGAAAGAATATTGTAGCCATTCTCAGTAAAGTAATTCCCATCCTTAGAAGCCACCTAGACCAAAGAGTCTAAAAATTTGGAGTTAAATAATTTGAGGTTCTTTACTATCCTAAGAAGCTCTTTAGCAGCTAGACGGAGGGGGGTTGAACCAATTAGGATCAATCTTTCATCTAGGCAAAACAATCAAGCTATCTAGTTAATTAGAAACCTTAGACTCCATCTGAGAAAATAGTTGAATCCTCAATGTAGAAAAAATTGAATGAAGAACAAGATCTAGAGAGGAAAGCCATTTTTCGTCCCAAAAAGAAACCAAAGTGCTAGATCTGATCTGCCAAGAGGAACCTAAAGAGAGCAGATTCCTAGATTTTAAAAGGTTATTCCAAATGATACAGCTAGGAGGGAGGGCACTGATGTCCATTAGAGAGAGGAAATCATAAACCTACATGTACTTATCCTTGAGGATGTATATCCATTCCTCCTAGTTGTTTAGGAGCTTCTAAGAATTTTTTGTTATAAGGGTCATGTTCATCTATCTTTTTTTCCTCAATTCTAGGCCTATGTAACATTTCCTACAACACATAGTGTCCCAATTCACCAAAGAGAACTGAATCCTCTCTTTGGTCCTCGACTAAAGAAATCTCCACTAAATCAGTTTGAATAAAGCAATTGGAATGGTTTTTGAGAAATTTAAACCACCCAAAAAATGAGATGATTGATAATAAATAACATATATTATTTTAAGTTTTGAATTTGAGATAATGTAGTATAAATCAATGTGCCATTAGAAAGGCTGATATTAAAGTTATGGTGTAGCTACATATCATTTTTGAAAATAAAAGTTAACCAACACAAAATGATTAGGGATAGTTTGTTTAGCAAGCATTTATATTAATTTTTATAAAATAGTTTTCTTTTGACAAAATTTTATATTATTTGTTAATCAAAAGACACTTATTTGACCAAATAGTTATAAAAAATGTATGCGATAGAGAAGGGTGACCATCAAATTCTATGCCTTAACGATTGAAACTAATCATTGAATATGATAGAATCTGTAACTAAGATTCCACAAGCCCTAGATGATATTCTGAAGAGAAGTTTGTCACACACAAATGAGAAATTACACAACAAAATATGTGAAACAATAATGATTATTGCTTAATGAATGAATACAATGAAGGATTGAATATCTTTATGTAGACTAAGGCGAACTCAACATGAGACCCTAAATGATGGAGTTCTAACTGAGAGATGAGTGAGATAGCATAATGCATGAATTAGTTAAGTGATTTTATCTTGTGTGCAACACAAAGAATAAAAAACATGACTGATTCAAATGCATAATTTATTCAATAACACTCACAATCAAAATTAGATGACCTTTTCCTAGGTTTGCATTAAGTACCAAAGTAAATATTAATTAATTTACTCTAACAACCCCCCTGAATGAAAATTGAGGAGAAGAAAAAATTGATGAAGGAAAAGAAAATGAATATATGAATCCCCCCATAATGAAAGAGCTCCCATCCAAATGATGAACACTTGAAGACAAAATATGATCCACTGCCTGCAAACAACATTTCTCTCCTTAGGAAGAAAAGGATCCACTAGTGATTGGAGAAGCCAAACCAATAGAATAGGTGATTTTGGAAACCAAATCCAAATGATGTGTGCTTCTGAAAACTATTCATGTTTCCACATGTCAGAAATTGATGATATTGATCCAAGATCTTATGAAGATTGATAGAGAACAAGTTGCAAAGGAACAAAAGATGGTGGGCCAATAGTGGTGATGTGGTTGTCAACAAAAGGGAAAGGATAAAATCCAGGTGGAAAAACACCAAACAATTTATTCAAACTAAAGAATAAAGCTGCAACTATTGAAGAACTACAAAGATGCCCTTTAGTTGGGATGATGCCATTAGTCATCCAATGCTCATTATTGTCCGGCTAGAAAGAAATGCTAGAAGCACATGAGGATGCGACTCTAGAATATCATGTAGTTAGGAACTTAGAACAAAAGAAAACTTTTGGCTACTGATTGGAGGAACAGTGTGGAGCTTGATAGTTAATTAGCAACTTTTAATATTCTAAGTTTGTTTATTCAGAAGAAAAATGAAAGAAACTTATACTAGATGCTTTAAGTAGAAACCCCCATATGGAACTTTATAGAAGTTCAATTTTTACAAAGCTCCAAATTTTCGTAGATCTTTATCATGTGGTGCTCACAAAGCATGTACAATGTTTAAAGAAACAACAAGGAAGAAAGAAAGGAGCATGCAAAAAATTAGGGAAAGAAACATGCATTCATCTAGAAACAAAGGTTTACATCTTCCTCTATTTTTGTGAAAATCTTCACATAAATCTGCTTGTAAATTACCAAGGGGCATGCAAGATTCCAACGCAGCATCCAAACCAAGCAAGATCGTGTCTCCATTAGTCCAAATCGCATCTCCCAATGAGTGAATTGGCTTGAATGGAATATATCATGAGGCCTAAGAGAAATTTGTGTTCACTGGTGAAGAAATATCTCCTGCAACAGAGGAATTTGCACAAAAGCATGCCTGCAATAGAGAAATGATATGCAGCCTCCAACAGTAATAATCAACCTCCAAATTCAGAGATTGACCAGAAAAGAATTCAAACTGAATGCTTTGATGCACCCCCTCTCTGATGGTTTGAATCAACCTCTCCCTATTTAATAGGAAAAATTACCTTCTTAATTTTTCCTTTGATGGTGAATCAGGCTTGCCTTAGTAGCTTCGATGTTTTCAATGGTTGAATTGGTCTAGATAGAGAAAACCTACACCTTTCTCTAGTCAAACAAATGCCGCTTCAATAGAGATTCTTCGCCAATGTAAATGGCGGGTCTATTATGTGAATCCTCTGGTGTGTGCAAATGAAAATCTGTCACATAGAGATATTGCGAACCTTCAAAAGACCGCAGATTTATTTTCTTTGGTTTGGCCACTACCACAAATGCTCAAGTGAATCGTGACCTCTAGAAAGAAGAGAATCACAACCTCCAGCATATCAATCAATTGGTCTGCAATGAAGGGAAATGGTGCCTAAACTTGGCACACCTCCTCTGCCTTTCACAGTGGCTTATGTTAAATATTAATTAGTTTACTCCAATAAAATACATAATGCAGCTACATCTCTACATCTCATCATTAAGAAATCCAAATTAATAAAACTAAATTAATCCTAATTTGATATTATTATTATATCACCTCATATAATTTTAACTTATTATAAATTTTTTATATAAATTATTTAACATAAATCTATTATAATGTGTTTGCTTAATCTAAACATAATACATACATATTTTTAATATGAAAACATTAATAGTTAATATAAATATCTTGAATACAACTATGTTTTCCCCTTCTGATCAGTGAATGCATATTTTTGACCTAGCTTAAATTAGGTGTGGCCACAAATGGGGGACCTCATCTTTAGCATGAACACACATGACATTCCAAATTCATGAGTAGAATAGCTCAACAGGGGCACATAGCCCATGAACACACCATCCCAATGAGCACACCAGCCCAATGAGGGTATGAAACACAAAGTCAGAGGCATGAACACCTATCTACAACATTAAGTCTCTTGGCATGAATGACAATAGCATCAATGCTAAGGTGGAAGTCTTTGAGCACATTGGATGAGAGGAGACACCAAGCCTACAATCATAATGAACCATCAATGATTGAACCTTAGTGACAACAACAACCTGCAACAACTTAACCATCACATTATGAGATGAACTTCTTAAATACATCTATCTTAATGACATTCAAAAATATTAATTTTAAATTACATTTTAACTTATAATATAAATTGTTTAATATAAAACTATATTTAAAATATTTTATTCTTATAAAATATTATTTAAATTTGATTTAGAAATATTTAATATTTATTTCACACCATTTACTTAAGAATCGTTTTATATTATTATTTTGAAAAGTATACATATTAATTGTAATTTTTTGTAAAAAGTATATAACGCTAAATCCTTAGTATTATTAGCCGGTAGGCTATATACATTGTGAACGCAGTTTCAACCGAAACCTGTCACACGCCGTAAACAGGTTCCCGTGAAACCATTTTTTGGATAGTTGTTTAGTGATAGGTGTTTTTACAGGTTACTCTGCTCTTCCGCTTCGATCACCACCGCTGTGCTCACCCGTCTCTCTCTCCACGATATCAACTCTACTTTGCATTCCACCTTACCCTCTTCATCTCTGTTCTTCTTCTTGTTCCCAACTGGAAGGCCCACTCCTTTTCCTTTGCGAGAGAAAGCAGAGAGGGAACAAGGGACGGAGCGGCGACACCTGCAATCATAACGGAAGGAACGTGCAGGCGGACACACATGCTGCAAGTACAACAATCTTACACTAGCCGGCATGCTGCAAATGCAACAATCTCACACTAGTTATGCTGCACTGGGTCATAAGTGCCAAGTTATTTCTAGCATGCTCACTATTCCTTCATGGATTTCTCTCCAACCTGCACTATTTAAAATTTTCCCATGGATATTTCTGAAGTTTATGGGGGAGTGATCAACAGGTAATATTTTCTTCTGTAGTTTGAGGATTAAGTCTGGTTAAAAATGATATCAAATAAAATGAGTTCTTAAAGTGGCTCTTTTTTCACCATTATTCAGGCTAAGTGTTTTACACAAAGTATTTTCAAATTTCAAGAAAACTCCTCTCATTCTAACATGACTTCACATTCACTGAACAAACTTGAAATTGAATATGAATTAGTTGCCTAATCTCATTCTCAGAATTTTCCCACGCTAAACATTTGATTTCAATTAATTATTTTGTGTTTATCTACTTTCTGGCTGGGCTTTTACATAGGTTTTAGGTAGTCTTTTTGTATCATATTGTGATGTTGGAAACAAAAGAGCAAATGCATATATTGCTGTAACAAGTGCAACAACCCAAACAACCAGAAAACAGGGGACTTCGTTCTGTTTCACGTTCTGAGAATGAACAAAGAGAAGCGGCTCTGTTTTTTTGTTTCATATGCTTTTTTATGATCTGTGAATGTATTGCAATCTGTATATTTTGAAATACTTAGAAATATAATTAATATTAGAGCTTATCCTCTATTTCATCCTTGTTCCCTTTGCACTCTGTTTTAGTTCAAAATACAAAATAATTAACTGATAGGTTATATGGCTACATATAATGTGATATTTGAGCCTAAAATGCTTGTAAACAACTATTGAGTCATGGGAAAACAAGTTTTAGCTACTGTTAAATGGTAAATCAGCTCTCGTTTAATGATAAAAGTCTTCAAAATATCAAAGCCTCCAAAATCTCACTTATCATTTGAAAGTGAAATAGAACATTTTGTTTCCATTTGTAGTGTTTTTTTCCAATTTGATGGCAACTTCCTCTTTCCATTTACATTGCTTTATGTTTTAAATTTGCACACAAATATTTCAAAATCAAATAATACCTAATTTCTTTAAGGACAAAATCTAGATTTGTATAAGTGAAGTAAATCTAGATTTGTCAAACTTTATTTCATTCCATTATTAATCTAGATTTGTTTAAGTGGAAAAGATTTAGATTTGTCAACGTTTATTTTATTTCATTATTTGAAACTTATTATTAATTGTTTAATCCAATCACATCCAACTAAAACTTGCAGCACATTACATCCATACTCACCCATACACAAACACTACTCTCTAACATATTAACATACATATAATTTTCTATCGGCGTAATCCTTGAACCTTCTTTAAGTAAAAGTGTGAGTTACAAAACACCTCTCAATACAAATAATAGTGTAGAAGATATAAGGAAGCTAAGAATAAAATAGTAATAACAATGACGCGTGCAAACATTATCACTTTCAAACGTCTTACAAGAAATCATAAAAGCAGGAAGCAATTCTTTCAAATCCTTCCATGTAAACATGGGGCTATTATGTTCAACGTGGCAGGGTATACTTGTGGGCCCTTCCCCATATAAGCCATTGACAAAATTTCTCAGACAAAGAGTGCTGATTAACGAAAATATTTGTTAAGATGAAGACTAAATTTCAAACTCCTAAATTTTAAGTTATATGTTTCATCATGTGATCGTCTGAAATTCACTAATTTACGTTATTACTTTACATATTTTAGATTAAATAGCCCTCTCCCACCGTCTACGAGTACCTTCTGAGACGAACAAGGGTCATTCGTACTTTGAGTTGAATCCTTTCAGTTAAGCATTTATCATGTGAAGCTCTAGGCATAGAAATGCTTTCCGAATTCTCACGAGAAGTATAGAGATTTCTGTGAAATTCAAGTTGCTTTTTCGGTACAGCCGAGGATGAAGTTATATATAACGACCCCCTGCGCACTTGTTTCTTATAGTTGAGCTTTCACTTATCTTATTTTCATCCCGTGCTTGGCTTGCTTTCTGTGATCCTTACTCTGTTTCTGACTTGGACTCGTGGAATTGATTACTGTAGATGAAGTAAACATCAATCAGGATCTTTGGGTTATTCAAATCAAGAAAGGCGTGCAACCACATGGCGAGCAAGAAGACGAAAAGGAAACTTTTGTATTAATTTTTTGTGTGCCCAAAGAGCTGTTGGCAGTGAAGCCAGAAGCATATATTCCACAGTGTGTTTCCATTGGACCATATCACCACTGGAGATCCCAACTGTAGGAAATTGAGAGATATAAAGTGGCTGCTGCGCGAAGATTTCAGAAGACGCTAACCCGTAATAGCATGTTCGAGTCTGTGGTGGAAGAGGTGAAGAAGTACGACTGGGAGGTCAGGAACTGCTACCACAAATATCTTTACTGCAATGAGGAAACCCTTGCGATGCTTATGGTTCTGGACGCGTCGTTCCTGCTCGAGTGCTTGCAGCTGTACGCCAAGCGGCTGGATCAGGCTTTTGCGCAAGTGTCATCCCAGGTGAAGCAACTGGGCAGAGTTTTAGATCCATCTCGTAGAAGTGCAACACACAATGCAATTATTAGAGATCTTATGATGCTCGAGAATCAGTTACCTTTGTTCCTCTTGCAAAAGCTGCTGGAAATGCAGTTGGATTCTCAAGATAATGCGGAAGAAAGTCTATGCAATCTGGTGACTCTAGCCTGTCATTAATGGTCGCCATTTATGTTGAGGATGCAGGATACTTCAAGGTTGCGTATAAAAGAAAGGGGTAATATATTGGAGGTGCTCTACTACTCTATTGTCCCTGCAGCAGCAATGGAGGATACCATTTCTATGAAGAATGAGGACGGGAATGTCCCGTTGCCGGATTCAACATACTTAATGCGTGCTCTGAAAGCTTTATGGAAGTATCTGTCTTCGTTAAGGATAGGCCTTCTTCAACTTGTCTCGGCACTCCCTGAGCGTGTCTTAAAAGGAGGGCCTGCCCAGTAGGTGACACAGTTGTCCACGCGCCTTGTTTCCGCATTTGAAACACTTTCAATTAAGCGCGAGGATGAAAAGGATGAGGAAAAAGATGAGGAGAAAGGGTATTCCTCTGTTGATAATCCTGCACGTGACGAACTGGCGATTTCCTCCGTCTCCGATTTATACTCAGCAGGAGTAAAATTCCTTCCAACTGATGGAGATGTCTGTTGGAGAAGAGAGAGATTTTCGGGATTTGTATCTATCTGTGCTGGAGAAAGCATAAATTGTGGGATTCGTCCTAATCCTTGCTGCCTTCTAATTAAAGGATGTTGTATCTCTTTATATGCAGAGGGATTGTAATCTTCAAACACACCTATGAATAATATCAATCTCTCTCTCTTCTCCGTGGACGTAGGCTACGGCCGAACCACATATATCTGCGTGATTTATATCTGTGTGATTTGAATGATTTCTTCATGGTATCAGAGCAGGTCTTAGTCTGTTTTTCGTCACAGGAGACTCTGTTCGATTCGCCTTTTTCGTGATCCTGCCAGATCTGAAACTCAATTCGCGGTTTTGATCCTGCCAGATCCCAACGCTTGTTCCTGAGCCGAATCGAGGGTGTGCGGCTGTTTTCTGTGTTTTTTCTGAGTCGTTTTCTGTGCTTCCAAGCGCGCGATCTGGCCTCTCAGACCCGCAATCTTGCTATGTTCTGTGCGGCGCATTTTTTTTTGGGGTTCTCTTCTGCCGCCGACCTCTTCCACAACTGCCGCAGATCTCTTCCACAACGCGTTTTTTTTTGGGGTTCTCTTCTGCCGCCGATCTCTTCCACAACTGCCGCAGATCTCTTCCACAAGAGCCTCATCTGTCCTCTTATTGAATGCACTTGGAGGGTCCTGTTAATTAAGAAGGATTTGGCGTGGAGATTTGCTGGAATCAAAGCTAAGCTTCTGTGGAAAGCTTGAGAGCTGCTAGGGCTACAGCCAGAAGCGCCTCACAAAAGGTCTGGGGCTTGTGAAGTCAACCGCGGCTGCAATAAAACACAAAGTCTGGTTCGCTCAATCTGGTGTTTTTCAGAAACCTCATAAGTGTTTTTTTCTTTTGCGTCTTCCTCTTTGCCTTTTTTTTTCATGGCTGAGTTCGATCCGAATCCTAGTTGGAGACTTTCATCAATTCCGTTAAATGGTATCAATTATGTTGCATGGTCTAGAGCTGTTACTTTGTCGCTTGGTGGCAAGAAAAAATTTGGTTTCGTTAACGGTGATAAAAAGTGTCCTCAAACTACTAAATCGGGATATGAGGATTGGATATCCAATGATCAGCTTGTTCGATCATGGTTACTCAATTCAATGGAAACTCATATTGCCGAAATTTTCACTTTTTCTAATTCAACAAAAGAACTGTGGGATTCCATCGCTGAATTATACGGGAACCAAAATAATGCTGCCCGTATTTTTGAACTCACTCATGAAATTGCTGCAGCCCAACAAGGTGAAAAAACCTTTAGTGAACATCTTGGGAATCTAAAAAAACTGTGGGACGAATTGAACCTGTATCGTCCACATACCACTGATGCTCAAACTCTTTTGAAATGAGCTGAGGAGGATAAAATTTTCTCACTTCTTCATAGTCTGAAGCCTGAGTATGAATATATAAGGCGCAATCTTCTAATGGATGCCACATTGCCCACCCTCGTCGGTGTTTGTGCTATTATTCAGCGAGAGGAAACTCGAAGAAAGACTATGAGCTCAGAATCCAAAACTTCAACAGAGAAGATTGAATCTCATGTCCTTTTGGCCGAAAAGGATGATAAAAGAAAGCCTCATTTTTCCGACAAAAACAGGAATGTTTCTCGCTACAAGGGTAAGAAGGAACTCTATCAATGTGATCACTGCAAGAAAACTGGGCATACCAAGGATCGCTGCTGGGAATTACATCCTCATCTCAAATCTGAATATAAGGGTCAGAAGGATCATGCTGTTGTAGCCAAAACTTCTTTTTCAATCAACCAGTTGGGTCATCTTCTTCAACAACTCAGTAAGACTGTCTCTTCTGGCAACAGTCCATCCACTTCCTCTCACGTGTCAGGTAATTTTCATGCCTATCTTACTTCCAATTCCAAAATTACTTCCTGGATTATTGATTCCGGAGCTACAGATCATATGGCCAATAGTCCTTCTTTAGTAATCAATTTTATTCTGAAACCTGATAAGCATGATATATCTGTTGCAAATGGAAGTAATGTTTCAGCCGTAGGAAGTGGTAAAATTAGTTTCTTTCCTGATAATGATACATCTGATGCTCTGGTTGTTCCATCCTTCCATGTTCAACTTATGTCTGTTGGAAAAATTACTAATTCTTTAAATTGTGATGTCATATTTTCTCCAACATCTGTCATCTTTTAGGATCGAAAGTCGAAGAAGACGATTGGTAAAGGGACATACTCACATGGACTTTATTTTCTAAACTCCCTCAATAAGGCATGTCATGCCAGTGGTGTAATTGAAAGTCACACTTTACATAAATGGCTTGGACATCCATCCAACCGTATCTTGTCAAGACTTTGTCCATCTGCTTCTGTTGATTTTGATGTCTGTGATGTTTGTCAGTTTTCTAAACAAACGCGTTTACCTTTTGTCAATTCATCTTCTATGTCTACTGAGTTGTTTGAATTAGTTCACTCCGACTTATGGGGACCTGCGCCTATTGATTCTTATGATGGATATAAATATTTTGTGTTGTTCATTGATGATTTTTCTCGTGCTACCTAGTTATACTTGTTAAAATCAAAAACTGAAGTAACTTCTGTTTTCAAAGAGTTTCATACTATGGTGTTTAATCAGTTTGGTGCTAAAATAAAAACTTTTAGGTCTAATAATGGTACCGAATATGTTAAAGGATCCTTTTCAGAATATCTTCAAAGCCAAGGCATTATTCATCAAACAAGTTGTGTTGGAACTCCACAACAAAATGGGGTGGCCGAAAGAAAGAATCGACACATCCTTGAAACTGCACGGGCCCTTATGTTTCAAACAAAGGTCCCAAAACAATATTGGTCTCATGGTGTATTGACCGCTGCATATTTGATCAACCGTCTTCCCAGCCGTGTTATTAAGTTCAAGTCACCATTGGAAATACTCAGAAATAGGACACCTGACATCTCACACTTGAGGGTATTTAGATGTGTCTGTTATGTGCACCTGCAAGCAATACACAGAGATAAGTTAGAAGCTCGTTCTACTCGGTGTGTATTTTTTGGGTATTCTTCCACTAAGAAAGGGTACATATGTTATGATCCTGTCACTCATAAAATTGTTGTTTCACGTGATGTCCAGTTTGTGGAGTCTGAATCTTTTTTTCAAGCTTGTGTTGAATCTGGGAGTTGATCACAGGGGGAGTCTGTATCTCACCCGGTTCCACTTCCTACCATTACCAATGAGGATGTTGTTCTTGATCACGATACAGAAGTTCCTGAAGCAACACCAATCCCCACATCTCCTCAAGCTACTCGACGATCGAGTAGAGCAACTCGTCCTCTAGAGCGGATGAAAGATTTCTTCACTTATCATGCTACATCTTATCCTATACAGGATCACTTGTCTTATAATAATATTTCTCAGTCTCACCTAGCTTTCTTGAGTACTGTTGATCATAATCATGAACCTAAGACTTTTAGAGAAGCTAACTCCATTGCAGTTTGGAGGAAGTCTATGCAAGACGAGCTACAAGCTCTTGATGACAATAACACATGGGAGATTGTTAAGCTACCTCCAGGAAGGAAAACAGTCGGATGTCGTTAGGTGTACAAAAATAAATACAATAGTGATGGTTCCTTAGAACGACATAAGGCCAGACTTGTTGCTAGAGGATTCACACAAACATATGGCGTAGATTACCAAGAAAATTTTGCGCCTGTTGCAAAGATGAACACATTCTGGGTCCTCATTTCCCTTGCCGTCAATCAAGACTGGAAATTGTTTCAAATGGATGTCAAAAATGCATTCTTACACGGTGACCTTAAAGAAGAAGTTTACATGAGCATCCCACCTGGGCATCCACAAGAGGCCAAGTTTGGTTTAGTGTGTAAATTAAAAAAGGCAATCTACGGGCTTAAACAATCTCCACGGGCCTGGTATGCTTGCTTAGTTCTGTCCTTATGTTGAATGGGCTAAAACGAAGTAATGCAGATCCTTCTCTGTTTGTTAAAAGAAGTAACTCCGGTATTGTTGTTGTGTTGATTTATGTTGATGATATAGTCATTACTGGTGATGATCAAAATGCAATTTCTAAGCTAAAAATTCTGCTACACAATAGATTTGCCATTAAATATTTGGGAACTTTGAAGTACTTTCTAGGATTAGAAGTTGCCTACTCAAAAAATGACATCTTTCTTAATCAATGAAAGTATGTGTTGGATTTGTTACAAGAAACTGGTAAATTGGGAATCAAACCATCAGATACGCCAATAGATAGCGGAGGAAAATTGGATGATACTGGTCCATTGTTGTCTGATATTGGTCAGTTTCAAAGGTTGGTTGGTAGGTTAATCTATTTAACCATTACTCGACCTGATCTTTCTTATGCAGTGAGTTTGGTAAGTCGTTTTATGCATGCTCCCAAGGCTCAACATATGCAGGCCGTCACCAGAATTTTACAGTATCTGAAAGGATCCCCAGGCAGAGGTATATGGATGCGTAAGGCTGGTCATACTTCTATTACTGCCTATACTGATGCTGATTGGGCAGGATCTCCCATTGATCGACGGTCTACAACTGGATATTGTACCTTTGTTGGAGGTAACTTGGTCACATGGAAAAGTAAAAAATAGAGTGTTGTTGCTCGTTCAAGTGCTGAAGCAGAATATAGAGCAATGGCATCAACTACCAGTGAAATTATATGGCTTCGAGCTCTGTTGCAGGACCTTGGTTATGGTTCATCTCTACCAACTCAATTATTCTGTGATAATCAGGCTGCTATGCATATCGCTTCAAATCCAGTGTTTCATGAGCACACTAAACATATTGAAGTTGACTGCCATTTTGTTCGAGAGAATGTGCAAGCCAATGTCATCCGCACAACCTTTGTCCCTACAACTCAGCAATTGGCCGATATATTTACCAAAGGTCTTCCAGCTCTCAAGTTTCAAGAAGTATTGTCCAAGTTGGGCTCTATTGACATTTTCGCACCAACTTGAAGGGGAGTGTTGGAGAAGAGAGAGATTTTTGGGATTTGTATCTATCTGTGCTGGAGAAAGCATAAATTGTGGGATTCGTCCTAATCCTTGCTGCCTTCTAATTAAAGGATGTTGTATCTCTTTATATGCAGAGGGATTGTAATCTTCAAACACACCTATGAATAATATCAATCTCTCTCTCTTCTCCGTGGACGTAGGCTACGGCCGAACCACATATATCTGCGTGATTTATATCTGTGTGATTTGAATGATTTCTTCATGGTATCAGAGCAGGTCTTAGTCTGTTTTTCGTCACAGGAGACTCTGTTCGATTCGCCTTTTTCGTGATCCTGCCAGATCTGAAACTCAATTCGCGGTTTTGATCCTGCCAGATCCCAACGCTTGTTCCTGAGCCGAATCGAGGGTGTGCGGCTGTTTTCTGTGTTTTTTCTGAGTCGTTTCGCTGTGCTTCCAAGCGCGCGATCTGGCCTCTCAGACCGCAATCTTGCTATGTTCTGTGCGGCGCATTTTTTTTTGGGGTTCTCTTCTGCCGCCGACCTCTTCCACAACTGCCGCAGATCTCTTCCACAACGCGTTTTTTTTTGGGGTTCTCTTCTGCCGCCGATCTCTTCCACAACTGCCGCAGATCTCTTCCACAAGAGCCTCATCTGTCCTCTTATTGAATGCACTTGGAGGGTCCTGTTAATTAAGAAGGATTTGGCGTGGAGATTTGCTGGAATCAAAGCTAAGCTTCTGTGGAAAGCTTGAGAGCTGCTAGGGCTACAGCCAGAAGCGCCTCACAAAAGGTCTGGGGCTTGTGAAGTCAACCGCGGCTGCAATAAAACACAAAGTCTGGTTCGCTCAATCTGGTGTTTTTCAGAAACCTCATAAGTGTTTTTTTCTTTTGCGTCTTCCTCTTTGCCTTTTTTTTTCATGGCTGAGTTCGATCCGAATCCTAGTTGGAGACTTTCATCAATTCCGTTAAATGGTATCAATTATGTTGCATGGTCTAGAGCTGTTACTTTGTCGCTTGGTGGCAAGAAAAAATTTGGTTTCGTTAACGGTGATAAAAAGTGTCCTCAAACTACTAAATCGGGATATGAGGATTGGATATCCAATGATCAGCTTGTTCGATCATGGTTACTCAATTCAATGGAAACTCATATTGCCGAAATTTTCACTTTTTCTAATTCAACAAAAGAACTGTGGGATTCCATCGCTGAATTATACGGGAACCAAAATAATGCTGCCCGTATTTTTGAACTCACTCATGAAATTGCTGCAGCCCAACAAGGTGAAAAAACCTTTAGTGAACATCTTGGGAATCTAAAAAAACTGTGGGACGAATTGAACCTGTATCGTCCACATACCACTGATGCTCAAACTCTTTTGAAATGAGCTGAGGAGGATAAAATTTTCTCACTTCTTCATAGTCTGAAGCCTGAGTATGAATATATAAGGCGCAATCTTCTAATGGATGCCACATTGCCCACCCTCGTCGGTGTTTGTGCTATTATTCAGCGAGAGGAAACTCGAAGAAAGACTATGAGCTCAGAATCCAAAACTTCAACAGAGAAGATTGAATCTCATGTCCTTTTGGCCGAAAAGGATGATAAAAGAAAGCCTCATTTTTCCGACAAAAACAGGAATGTTTCTCGCTACAAGGGTAAGAAGGAACTCTATCAATGTGATCACTGCAAGAAAACTGGGCATACCAAGGATCGCTGCTGGGAATTACATCCTCATCTCAAATCTGAATATAAGGGTCAGAAGGATCATGCTGTTGTAGCCAAAACTTCTTTTTCAATCAACCAGTTGGGTCATCTTCTTCAACAACTCAGTAAGACTGTCTCTTCTGGCAACAGTCCATCCACTTCCTCTCACGTGTCAGGTAATTTTCATGCCTATCTTACTTCCAATTCCAAAATTAATTCCTGGATTATTGATTCCGGAGCTACAGATCATATGGCCAATAGTCCTTCTTCAGTAATCAATTTTATTCTGAAAACTGATAAGCATGATATATCTGTTGCAAATGGAAGTAATGTTTCAGCCGTAGGAAGTGGTAAAATTAGTTTCTTTCCTGATAATGCTACATCTGATGCTCTGGTTGTTCCATCCTTCCCTGTTCAACTTATGTCTGTTGGAAAAATTACTAATTCTTTAAATTGTGATGTCATATTTTCTCCAACATCTGTCATCTTTCAGGATCGAAAGTCGAAGAAGACGATTGGTAAAGGGACATACTCACATGGACTTTATTTTCTAAACTCCCTCAATAAGGCATGTCATGCCAGTGGTGTAATTGAAAGTCACACTTTACATAAACGGCTTGGACATCCATCCAACCGTATCTTGTCAAGACTTTGTCCATCTGCTTCTGTTGATTCTGATGTCTGTGATGTTTGTCAGTTTTCTAAACAAACGCGTTTACCTTTTGTCAATTCATCTTCTATGTCTACTGAGTTGTTTGAATTAGTTCACTCCGACTTATGGGGACCTGCGCCTATTGATTCTTATGATGGATATAAATATTTTGTGTTGTTCATTGATGATTTTTCTCGTGCTACCTGGTTATACTTGTTAAAATCAAAAACTGAAGTAACTTCTGTTTTCAAAGAGTTTCATACTATGGTGTTTAATCAGTTTGGTGCTAAAATAAAAACTTTTAGGTCTAATAATGGTACCGAATATGTTAAAGGATCTTTTCAGAATATCTTCAAAGCCAAGGCATTATTCATCAAACAAGTTGTGTTGGAACTCCACAACAAAATGGGGTGGCCGAAAGAAAGAATCGACACATCCTTGAAACTGCACGGGCCCTTATGTTTCAAACAAAGGTCCCAAAACAATATTGGTCTCATGGTGTATTGACCGCTGCATATTTGATCAACCGTCTTCCCAGCCGTGTTATTAAGTTCAAGTCACCATTGGAAATACTCAGAAATAGGACACCTGACATCTCACACTTGAGGGTATTTAGATGTGTCTGTTATGTGCACCTGCAAGCAATACACAGAGATAAGTTAGAAGCTCGTTCTACTCGGTGTGTATTTTTTGGGTATTCTTCCACTAAGAAAGGGTACATATGTTATGATCCTGTCACTCATAAAATTGTTGTTTCACGTGATGTCCAGTTTGTGGAGTCTGAATCTTTTTTTCAAGCTTGTGTTGAATCTGGGAGTTGATCACAGGGGGAGTCTGTATCTCACCCGGTTCCACTTCCTACCATTACCAATGAGGATGTTGTTCTTGATCACGATACAGAAGTTCCTGAAGCAACACCAATCCCCACATCTCCTCAAGCTACTCGACGATCGAGTAGAGCAACTCGTCCTCTAGAGCGGATGAAAGATTTCTTCACTTATCATGCTACATCTTATCCTATACAGGATCACTTGTCTTATAATAATATTTCTCAGTCTCACCTAGCTTTCTTGAGTACTGTTGATCATAATCATGAACCTAAGACTTTTAGAGAAGCTAACTCCATTGCAGTTTGGAGGAAGTCTATGCAAGACGAGCTACAAGCTCTTGATGACAATAACACATGGGAGATTGTTAAGCTACCTCCAGGAAGGAAAACAGTCGGATGTCGTTGGGTGTACAAAAATAAATACAATAGTGATGGTTCCTTAGAACGACATAAGGCCAGACTTGTTGCTAGAGGATTCACACAAACATATGGCGTAGATTACCAGAAACTTTTGCGCCTGTTGCAAAGATGAACACATTCCGGGTCCTCATTTCCCTTGCCGTCAATCAAGACTGGAAATTGTTTCAAATGGATGTCAAAAATGCATTCTTACACGGTGACCTTAAAGAAGAAGTTTACATGAGCATCCCACCTGGGCATCCACAAGAGGCCAAGTTTGGTTTAGTGTGTAAATTAAAAAAGGCAATCTACGGGCTTAAACAATCTCCACGGGCCTGGTATGCTAAGCTTAGTTCTGTCCTTATGTTGAATGGGCTGAAACGAAGTAATGCAGATCCTTCTCTGTTTGTTAAAAGAAGTAACTCCGGTATTGTTGTTGTGCTGATTTATGTTGATGATATAGTCATTACTGGTGATGATCAAAATGCAATTTCTAAGCTAAAAATTCTGCTACACAATAGATTTTCCATTAAAGATTTGGGAACTTTGAAGTACTTTCTAGGATTAGAAGTTGCCTACTCAAAAAATGACATCTTTCTTAATCAATGAAAGTATGTGTTGGATTTGTTACAAGAAACTGGTAAATTGGGAATCAAACCATCAGATACGCCAATAGATAGCGAAGGAAAATTGGATGATACTGGTCCATTGTTGTCTGATATTGGTCAATTTCAAAGGTTGGTTGGTAGGTTAATCTATTCAACCATTACTCGACCTGATCTTTCTTATGCAGTGAGTTTGGTAAGTCGTTTTATGCATGCTCCCAAGGCTCAACATATGCAGGCCGTCACCAGAATTTTACAGTATCTAAAAGGATCCCCAGGCAGAGGTATATGGATGCGTAAGGCTGGTCATACTTCTATTACTGCCTATACCGATGCTGATTGGGCAGGATCTCCCATTGATTGACGGTCTACAACTGGATATTGTACCTTTGTTGGAGGTAACTTGGTCACATGGAAAAGTAAAAAATAGAGTGTTGTTGCTCGTTCAAGTGCTGAAGCAGAATATAGAGCAATGGCATCAACTACCAGTGAAATTAGATGGCTTCGAGCTCTGTTGCAGGACCTTGGTTATGGTTCATCTCTCCCAACTCAATTATTCTGTGATAATCAGGCTGCTATGCATATCGCTTCAAATCCAATGTTTCATGAGCACACTAAACATATTGAAGTTGACTGCCATTTTGTTCGAGAGAATGTGCAAGCCAATGACATCCGCACAACCTTTGTCCCTACAACTCAGCAATTGGCCGATATATTTACCAAAGGTCTTCCAGCTCTCAAGTTTCAAGAAGTATTGTCCAAGTTGGGCTCTATTGACATTTTCGCACCAACTTGAAGGGGAGTGTTGGAGAAGAGAGAGATTTTTGGGATTTGTATCTATCTGTGCTGGAGAAAGCATAAATTGTGGGATTCGTCCTAATCCTTGTTGCCTTCTAATTAAAGGATGTTGTATCTCTTTATATGTAGAGTGATTGTAATCTTCAAACACACCTATGAATAATATCAATCTCTCTCTCTTCTCCGTGGACGTAGGCTACGGCCGAACCACATATATCTGCGTGATTTATATCTGTGTGATTTGAATGATTTCTTCAATGTCACCACAATTCGATTTGATCTGACCACTGCAACTCTTTATCTTCCCAAACTGAGATTGAATTCCAATACCGTAGTAGTTATCAGAAATCTAGTGGCATTCGAAGCTTCAGCGGCTCCCGGTGCTTTGATCTTCACTCGCTACATCGATTTCATGAACGGCATCATCGACACAGAGGAAGATGTTCAGCTGCTGAGAAAGAGCGGGATTATCTACAATCACCTGGCAAACGACTGGAAAGTGGCAAGCCTGTGGAACGGGTTGGGTAAATGTGTCGAATTGACGCGAGTTAAATATTTGGAAAAAGTGATAGCGGACGTCAACAAGCATTACCGCAACAGATGGAGAGTTTCTGCGAAGGAGTACGGAAACAAATACATATTTGGTTCATGGCAGCTCCTCACTATTCTGGCCATGGGGATATTTCTGATTCTCACATGCTTACAGGCTTTTTGTTTCATATATCACTGTAAGCGTTGGTGGAGCGACACTTATATTTTGCAGGACTACGTAGATTGGAAGAATTTTATTTTATATAATCAATTACGGATGCTGACTGTCATTTTTCTGTTTGATATATGGATCGACATTTACTTTCGAAGGACAGTTTAGTGTTTTTTGAGGCGGGTTGAACTCAGCCTTTGCGTATGCTGCAAGTAATCTGAAATTTGCCGGTGTCTATTGAGTCCAGTACAACATAACTGTTCATAAAATCTTAAATTTTTTTGAAGCAGCAGATTGAACTTTGTTTATTTTATGAATGTTGTCATTTTTAAGCATACTATCTGAGATTTTGTGGTGTCTATTGTGTTCAAAAGACTAAAACCACACATAAAATATCTGTAATTTTTTATTTATTTTTTAACATTATTGCTTCCGATTCTTTTGGTTGAACTGTATCTTTTGGTATTTTCTCATTTTCAATTATATTAATCTTACTAAACACATCTAAAAGTTTGTAGTGTCTATTGAGCCCAATAAAATTGACTTTATAAGATATTAGTTATGTGGAATGGAAAGAAATAAGAGAATGGTGCAAGTTTTTATTTTAATTCTATTTTATCTAATAATTTTGTTTTTCAATTGTTTAGTCAAACGCATTTTTGGAAGAACCTAACATCATTTATATTATTGAAATTTATTGAGTGATATAGAACATATAAGTTGCCTTCAAGAGAGCACATAAATGGAGATAATAAATCAGAATTTTTATAAAAAATAGGTGATCAATGTTTAAAGACCAATTTGCTATGATTATCAATGATTAAATAAAATGAAAAATAAACCCTAAAGACTACTGCCCTGGACTTATTATCTTTCAACTATTTGATATTCTTATGAATAGGCATGCAAGACCTCTATAACCAACATTTTCCCAAATTTCCCTATCATTTATATATGTTTATACACCATATTTTATGTGTGTTTCTAGAGTTTAGACAGTAATAATGAAACCCTATGCTTTTTTTAGCGTGATTTCTAGCTTTACCATGTCTGGTTTGTTGTTTATAGTGTATAGTCTAGAATGTGATACAAAGAGCACTTCTGGGAATAGATTTGATTTCTTGTATATATTTATAATAGACATTTTGGCATAGATTTGATTTCTTCTATAAATTTATAATTTCCCTTATTTTTATTCTTTTCCTATTTACAAGCTTTGTTAATTGATGAAGAATCAAGTGATGAAAAACCCTGTATTCTTGAGCAATGTCGAATAATGGTGAATGGGCCACCACAAAGCTACATTCTCAAAAAATGGGAGGTCATGATCTAGAATGCTTGGGTTGTGGCTACACTAAATTATTTTAATTTTCTTTATTATTATTTTTTAGAAACCATAGAAATGTAATCTTCCTATCCTTAATTTTCTCTAGTGCCCATTCATATTTTCACCTATACTAATGAATAGCAATGGAGGAAAACCTTTATATATATATTTTTTCTTCCAAACATTATGGAAGTTTAGAGCCAAATAACTTATAAAAAAATTTTATTCATTCATTGTTTGGGTTTTGCTTTGGCACCCGGTGTCATTGGAGAGGTTACTAAGATTAGGGTCTTACAATTCTATGCCTAATCTTTTATTTCTTTATTTTAATTGTGTTTCACTACCCTCATCCCTTTTGATGCCTTTGTTTCACTACAAATTGAGGGTCGTAGAACCCAAGTGACATGCACCATGGAAAATAAAGTATCATTCTTATAGAGGAGCTGCTACATTTGGGGTTATAATACACACTTGAGATGTCTTGATCTATTGGACACCTTCAATGTAACCTCCAATTAAGATTTTTTATTTTTTATTTTTTGTTATATATATCTGTGGTTATTCAACATAACAATATTAACTATCTTAAGAGACTCTCTATCAAAAATTTAATGAAAAGAATTTTCATATTTATAAAATTAGTTACAGGAATGGGGCACATAAGCATGTCACTGTACATGTATTATAGTTAAATTGTGATCTTCATTTTAAATACTTGTATGTCATCTTGACATGTCCAATGGTTAACCTTAGCAATTACTATAGATTATGAAACTATACTGTCTCAAACCCATTTCTACTCGAAGTAAAATACTATTATTCACATGGGATCTTAAACACATAACATTAATCTAGTAATGTTTCTTATCTTCCCATTTTAACTAGAACTTATTAAGATGACAATTTTTTTTTTCTAACACATATATACTAGGGTATTTTGTATACAAAGCAACTAAGTCTAGTTTTATTTTTTTAGAAAGTACTTGTTGGAGATTCTTGCAGTGATCTCGCAGTGTTGTCATTGATGTCAACAAGGAGATTGTGGCACTATGTTTTCTTTAGTGTTGTCATTGATGTCAACCTATATCATACTCTATTGTGGTGTTGTGCAAGTGTTGTAGACGGAGAGATTGTTGCAATATCTAGTGTGCTTGTGATGAGAAGGTATTTGTGATGTTGTTGATGTAGCTGGTTCACTTGGTATCTATAGAGAAGGGGGATTCACTACTCACAAGTTCTCTTCATTCAAATAGCCTCACATGGTGAACTACCCTAAACTCCTCAAGGAACAATGTGAAAGTTTTAGAATAAGAAAGAGCAAGTCACGAAAATTCTCTAAACAAACTAACAAGCTCTCAATCAAAGGACAACAACACAAAATACAGATGACAACGCGATATATTGGCATCCTAGAGGTACGTTGGCATCTCATACAGACTAGAAAGCAAGTTTCTCATAGAAAATGATAAAGTGGCTACTTCTACTCTAGTTGCTAAGAAATCTTGGAATGTGAGAAAGGAACAAAATATAACAAAATTAAAATAGAGTGAAGTAAAAATAACAAAGATAAGGAGAAGAAAGAAACTTCTTACAACCACCCAAGTAATGAAGCCTCCAACTAGTAGATATCTTCAATACCTATGTATGTAAAATCTAGAGGAAGTGTTGGGGCTGTATAGGGGTTTGCCTCAGTCAAACCCCCATTTTGGTGTTCCCACTGTCATGGACAACCAAAAAGATAGAGTGAGATAAAGTATACAAGTACAATGTGATAAAAGAAAACCCCGTTGATGAGACCATAAATTGTCTCATATGTTATAAAAAAAAATCATATATTTCTTCCTAATGCATTAGTGTTAAAGTGGATTTGAGTAATGATTGAAAGTTCTTTAGCTTGTTTAAAGTAAAATATAAAGTAAATGTTTGATTTATTTTTAGTAATTAAATGTGATATAAATTACCTCTAATATGTCTCCATGAAGTGTTTAAGATGATATAATGTAGATAAATGAGTTATTAAATAACTCATGGGAAGAAGAAGCTTCATAGACACTTGCAACAGAGAGCTTTAGACACTTGAAGCAATTAACTTCTGAAAGCTTTAGAAGGCTTTGAAGAAATAACAAGAAGATAGAGAAGACTCTTAGGAAACTCCTACATTCATGTAAAATCATGGAGCATCAATCATTCCAAAATTAATGGGATCAGTATTTGTTTCATGTTGAGTTCAAAGATCTCTCATAGTTATTACATTTCATGATTCCTTCTTCCACCAAAGATAACTCAAGTTACCACATCACTCAAATGTTGTTGGATGATTATAGCATGTTATTCATATTAATGATCAATGATTTTGGAAAGAAAAGTGAAGAATAATTCCTTCATTCATGTGGAGAACTGAAGACTTCATAAAAATTAGGCATTCAAAAATAGTAAAAAATGTTGTCTCGGTAAAATAGCGATATCTCCATCGTTTCTCAACGAAATTCAAAAATTCAAAATGATCTGGAAACTAGATTTGAAGATCTAAAAATTATTTTGATTATTTTGTGAGATTTGTAGTATGGAAGGAATAGTAAGCATCAAAAAATGATTGATACAAAAGTGGCTTGATGGAGGACAGCAACTTCAAGTTTCTTAAAGTTTAATAAACAACCCCTCAAAAATAGGATCTTGGATCCACATTCTTAGTGGATTGATATAGAATATGAATTCTATAAATACAATGTAATCATTTGATCAAAAAAATGGGATTAGAATGTCTTTTTCAAGCCTGAGGAAATAGGATAGATCTAGTTTCATTTACCAGTAATGTAATTCTAGATTTTTAGATTAAATTTCAATCCAAGAAATTTTTCATTCCAACAATTGTGAAGTAGTTTAATATTTTCAATTCATAAAATTTTCCTTAGATTAGCTCCATTTCATGCAAAATTTCCTTTCATGCAAATAGGATTTAAGATTAGTTCTCTTTTATGCAACTTTACTTTCATGCAAATAGGATTTATTTTTGCAAGTAGAATTGGTTGTCAAGCAAGTTTTCTACTTTCTCTCTTGCATATAGCCATGGACATCACCTTGGATTGATAAATTAAATGATGAGGATTACAATGACCCCATCATTTTTTGCATCGTTTCCTGGCATAGGTGTCATTAGGGAAGGGAGAAAATTAGTTTGGACGCCTTTTAGATTTAGAAGTTTCTCAAGAAATATTCGTCTCTCAAAACCCCCCCCAAAATACCAGCTCTAAAGAGAAATCCCCCTATCTATTTCAAAATATCCTTCGTTGGAGGGCCATCACTCCAAATCCTAGCAAAGGCTATTTTTTTAAGGAAATAATTGATGGATTATTGTTTACAAGAGGTGCAGAATACAATGAAAAGATCTTATCTTCATTACAAAAGCTTGCAAGGAAGAGACATATTTAGAAACCTTCAAAATCCAGGAGGGCTGCCCAATTGGAGTTTTGAAGAAAAAGGAGTTGTTTCTAGTCATGCATGCAATAGATCAGAAGGAAGGATTACAAGATCTCTCCAATCGGCTAATGTATTTGCTAGAATCAGAAATCATGAAGAAGGTTTCCACTAAAAAGGAAGGTGAAGAATTGAGTTTCAAATTTTTTTCATCTTCTTTTCATTCTCTTATCTCAGAAAATTGAATGCATGAAAACATACTTTGAGAAAGGGAAGATATTTTTCAGAACCAGTTAATGGTTATGTGTAACCTCAATACATCATTAAGTAGAGTAGGTTAGGGTAGAATTGATTTTTGCAAATAAGTTCTTTGCACATGCTATTTCCTCTTCTCTTAGATTGTAAGCATGTAATTTTATATGTAAGTTGCTAGTCTAAAAACTTGTAGTAGATATTTTGGCATTATGGATGATTGGTTAGTGCATAAAAATAATGATGAAAAAATCCGAGTTGGTATTTAATGTAAAATATTAGGTTGCAGCTCTCATAAGTTGAAAAATTCTTTGCATGCAACATGGAGAAAGTGAACTAAAACTCATGCATGATGGTTACATGGAAAAATAAGATAAAATTAGGTATTTACTTTATTATTTTACTCTTATTCAACTTAAAGTTCATTCATTTTACTCAATCCACTCAAAAGAAGAAGATAAATAAAATCTAAAAGTAATTCTAAGATTTAAGGATCAATTTGAACCTATCTAAAGCTATTTTGGAACTGTTCTAGAGCTATTATGGAGCCTTTAGGAGCTTTTAGAAGCTTCAGGAGCCTTAAGGAGCTCTCAAGAGCACTTTACAAGCTCTTAGGAGCACTTCAAGAGCTTTAAGGAGCACTTTAGGAGCTTTAAGGAGCTACCGATAGAAACTATTGAAAAATGATGAATCTATTAAATTTTAAGGCTCATTATGAGTTGTAGAGGGACCTACAACACCCATTCGATGAGGACAAATCATATCACAAAATGTAGCTAATAAAAGCAATGCCTGCTCAAGCAGGAGAACCTATATCATGAAGTAAGGATGTAATAGATAGAGGATATGGAATCCTAGGATGCTTGCAAGCATGAAGTGAAGGAGATAGAGCTGCAAGGCTTAAGGAAACCAAATGGAGAGAGTAATAAAAAACATAGAGAGGGCTATGAGAGCCAAGAGAGCTACAAAGAGGGAGAGAAAAGCTTCTGAATCTTGTAAGAATGTGAAAGTTTGGAGCTATTGAAATGAATAAGGGAGATGTGTAAGCAAGAAAGTAAAGAGGCAAAAGAGAGAAGCCAAGATGGTAGAGTGAAGCTAGAATTTGGAATGAAGCTAGCCCACCAAATGAATTGAAAGGATAGCATTTAAGGAGAGAAAAGAAGCTTCTCCAACTGTTACAAGGCTTCCCAGGCCATTACCACCAAAAAAAGTTGAGGACAAGTGACAAACATGCTTAGAGATAGTTGTTTAAGCATTGAAATGCAAGAAGGTATCCCCCAAGATCTCTCACATGAAGGAAACCAAAATCAAAGTGCCTTACAGGCCCACATACCTACAAGGATGTGTCTACCAAAATATCTCACATGGAGGAAACCCAAAGAAGTAAGCGCCTTATAGGCCCACAGACGTATAAGAAGGTATTCCTCAAGATCTCTCATGTGAACGAAACCCAATGAAGAAAGAGCCTTATAGGCTTGTAGACCTACAAGGAGGAATCCCCCAAGACCTCTTTCATGGGGGAAACCCAAAGGAGGAGACTCTGTAGAACAACAACACTTGTAAAACACACATTAGAAATAGGCTTTACAACAACACTTGTAAAACACATATGTTTACTTGTAGATAAAGCATGTCCAAAAACAAAGTAGCCATGTAGGTAAATAAGTAGATAGTCACATAGACCATTGACAAGTTGGAAGAGTTTCAAAGCAGTCGATTAGGAACCCTTCAAAAGGAGAGGGGTCCACTCAAGGGTAATGCTATTTGAAAAGAAATGTATAGTTAGGTTGCCCCCAAGCTAGACACGGTAGAATTCATTTAAGATAAAAAAAATTCAAAGGGAATCCCTTGGGAACCATTGAAGTGAAAGAAAGTCCACTCAATGGATGTTTCATTTGAAAGACATGGAGAAGAGAAGGGGGTTCTTAAGAAGGATGCACATCTCCAAAACAAGTTATCATTGCCCCCAACATACAAGGGAGGATAACCATGTAAGATGTTTAGAACACATAGGATAAAGGAAAGCCTCAATATCACTTGTCATTTGAAGAAGAGGTAGTGCAACAGAAAATGGAAGGGTGATGAAACCTGAATCATGAAGATGTTGTATTTTATCCTTTGAGGCCTTACATTCACTAGTTGAATGGCTAGGAACTCGATGGTATGCACAGAAAGAATGCATTGCTTTATCATGTTTTTGGAATTTCTTACATGTAGGAGACAGAGGAGTAAAACAATATTATTTGGCACTAAATATTATAGACAAATAGGGAAATTTTAAAAGAACTATTAGGAAAACACTTAAGAACCACATGAAAATGAAAGATAATTGAAAACAAACATTAAATAGAACTTTTTAATATGGAGAAATATTCAACTCGAGAGATAGAAAAGAGTTTTAAATTAGGACAAGATCATAGGATGGACTATCAAGAGGATGCATTCTCACTTGCAATCAATCTAGGAAAACACTTAAGAACCACAGGAAAATGTTAGACGATTGAAAAATAACATTAAATAAAACTTTTAAACATGGAGAAATGTTAAACTTGAGAGATAGGAAAGTGGTTTAAATTGGGAAAAGATCATAGGATGGAATATCAAGAGGAAGTATTCTCACTTTTAATCAATGTAAGAGATAGAAATGACATAATAGAGCATTGATCTATACCATTTGTCATTATGATAGGATAGTGATTATTAAATTTTAGATTTTAGGTCAAATTATATGTGGAAATAAGATAAATTAAGCATTAAGACATTGTATTTACAACAAGAAAAATACAACATCACATATACCCACTATAGAAATGATAAATGAATATACCTCATTGACATTAAAAATCATGAAATAGTAAACATTACAAAAAAATGAAATCTTCAATATTGTATGTTGATCCACAAATGAAGATCAAAGATCTTGTAATGAAAAATCTCATAGAAGATAAACATTTTAGATAGTATCTATGATATATTTCACTATAGATTTGAAGGTACATCATACATTTTAATGATAATGAATAGTCTATTATGGGATTCTAAAAAAGGAATATCATGAAATATATTGAAACAAGCAATCTATGTAACAATTGGATTGTCAATTGAAGATCTGAGCTACATTATTTGGTACAAAATATTATAGATAAATAGGGAAATTTTAAAATAGCTATTAGGAAAACACTTAAAAATCATAGGAAAATGACAGATGATCAAAAACCCACATTAAATAGAACTTTAAAATATTGAGAATAGAAGAGGTAAACTACGATAATGAACAATCTCCTTGGTGGATCTGCAAAAGAGAATATC
>VDFB02329590.1:0-20150 GCA_007258455.2 Sequoia sempervirens | reverse complement strand
TTTTTCTTTCTGATCAAGGTTTCCAATTGTTGGTGTTTCAATTCGCACCTTTGGAGTGTGTATTGGAAATGGGCAGCTATGCACAATATTAACTGCTCTTCAAATTAGGAGGGGGAAGCTCCCTCATTTGCTGATATGCATAAAAAGTAAAGTAATCTAAGTTCCTATCTTTTTGACTCAGCTGGTAGAGGCACAAGGTTCTAAAACCAAGAACATTGCAGCTAAGGTTTTCTCTGGTTTCTACAGATCTAAACTACAACTAGGCTAATGCTAAACTATCCTATCTCCTCTAGAAAAACAGAGCAAGAGTAATTAGAAGCAATTGGGAATGGTTGATGATAAACTTTATCTCAGGATTCCCAAGGAGGTCAAACACTCTATCCGCAGTGTAGGCTGAAATAAAGGTTATTGGAAACAACATGAAACGGCAAGCTAGTTCTCAAGATTCCAAGGAGGTGGAACACTCTATCTGAGGTGTAGGCTGAAAAGAAGATTACTAGAAACAAAATCAAACGATAATCTTTATCTCTAAATTCCCAAGGAGGTAAAATACTCTATCCAAGGTGTAGATATGAAAGAAAGATTATTAAAACAGCAATAGTAAATCTGGGACAGCAAACTGCATAATGAGACACACACACAATAAACAATCAAACCAGCTTTATATTAAACGAAGTGAACAAATACTAAATAGCAATATTGCAAGCAAGGTGGCACAGCAATTTGTTATTACGAGCAAAAGTTAAAATACAATGAGCAAGATGCTATTATTTATAGAATCTGAAAGGAACACTAAAATCTCCTTGAGTTAACATTCAGTCTTGCCATCATGCAAGATTTATTCCTATGTCTAAATGCAAGTAACTTAACAGTTAACTGGAAAAATTACCTCAGTTAGCTGATTCTAAACTAAACTAATTGGACTTACCAACATGCAAGTCTTATTGATATGAGAGTCAACTAATAACCAACATCAGTTAACTTAAACCTAACTAAAAGTTCCACCTCCACCAAAAGAAATTCTCGAGGAAGAGATAAGCATGCATGAAATCAGCAATCTGAACTCAAGAGTGATGTCGAGTTGATTGTTGCCTTTGACTCTATCCTTAGAGAAAATCACGGGATCTACCTGGCTGTTTACTCCAAGCCATCTTGAGCAATCATATCCTCCAAGAAAATGTTAACCACATCTTCTTTCGGAGGTCATCACATGTCTCAACTATTAGTTTAGTTCTTGTCAGCAACTTGATCAAACCTAGAAATATTTGCATGCTTCAACTAGCAGTTCACTGACTGGTAACTTTGGCGGCTCTGTAATTGGAGTAATGACCTTCGTTTCTTCTATTGCTTTACACTTCTGATGCTTTTCTTGATTCTTCTCAATGGAAGAGTGTTGCATGATGAAATCGCGAAGTTTGACTGCGAACACTCTAGCTGTGAGATATGCACACGAACTCGCTGCATACGCAAAGTTCCAACAGTACTCAACCCTCTAACTGGCCTTGGAAAGCTATCAGCTATATGAGGTATGAAACCATGTGGAATTTGAGTGACTACGCCTGTCAAATTGTCTCGATCAACCCTCGGATATTGCGATTTTAAAATCTGAAATATGCTAACCAATTTTTTCGATAGAATCACACAACATAAACCAACACTAGCCAACTGGATTAGCATTAGCATCAAACTAATAACCAAGCTTAAAAGAAACTCAACGCCAAGAATGCACACTCAATCCCAATGAAGGAAAGGTGTTGTCATATGGCGGAGCAACTAATGAACAATACTTGAAAATGGAACAAACTCAACGTCAAGAATGTGCACTCAAGATCCCACTGAGGGCGAGGTGCTAACATATGACGGAGTGATTGATTGAAAACTGAAAACTAATAGGCGGATAACCAGCCATAAGAGAATTTCCACGCTACCACCAAACAGTGGGGGGAAAAGACTACAATTAAAACACTTCGTCTGCTGCGGCAGGCATCCACTTATGAGTGGGGATTCACCACTTGAGAGTGGGTACAAGAGTAATACAAATCCAATTATCCACATTGGCGGTAAACCATCCAGGGGTACTAATGTGAAATTAAAGAAAGAATTGCAGCAATAAAGGACTGGAACAGTACTACTGTTTACAGTCTTACAATATGGAAAAAGAGCTGCAAATTACATGAAAATTACAATAGAATCAATGTACCATGATACTGGATGATTCCATGTTAGATATCAACAATAAATGATGAAGAAAGGACTGAAGATTCAAACTTAAACAAGTCTGATGTAAAATAACAATTCTGGAAATTCTGATCAGCAACTGTGAAATTCAAAGAAATATTCACAACTCACTTAAAATACCTCCGTTTTGTGTGAAACGAAAACCAATGAGCTGCTGGAAGATAGACGCCCAACATCAGATGAAGAAACAGCAACAAAAACTCATAATTTAATTCTTACACGAATCCCAATGCAGCAAGAATGGTACGGCCTTCATGAGGGGCGATTTTGACAAGTAAAAATCAACAACTCAAAATTAAAATCTAAAACTCTCCAAAGATGGTCGCCTTGGGTGTAGGAATGGATTGGAAAAGTACCCACAAGCCAATTAAATTCACACAAAAAGCTATATGCAAAAACCACTTTCAGTTGTGACTGCATCAACAACTTCAAAACTGGAAATATCATTAAAAACTTCAACTGTTGAGCTCAATCTGCTAGTCTGGATGAGACTCAGCAATGAAAACCAACTAGGTGTTGTATTTCAAACGCGAAATTGGATTGAAACTAGGAGGTAAGCATCCCTCGAAGTAAAAACCAAGTTGTCATTTTGACAGCATAATATTAGCATAAATTCATGGATGGTAAAAGCTGGAGCAAAGCTTTCATTTATAAAAGATTAGAAGACTCTTCAAATCCCAAGAAGGTACGCCAATAGTCACCAATGACTTTTCAAATTTCCAAAACCTTCAAACTTCTCAAAATGGCGTCCACTTTATCAAGGCACATTAAAATATTTAATTTATCCTTCATGAGGACATCCCCCTTCAAGACCACCTTTTAAAAACAACTTAAAGTTATTTCCCTAGGCCAAGGGGTCAACTGCAAATTATAACATTAATGCCTTGTAATTAAAAACATGCCACAATTACTGCATATGGAAGACTGCAACCACAAATAAACAACTGCTCCAACAAGAAGGAATACACTGAAGCACTGCCAAAAAGGACCACTGCTAAAAATAGTATTTACTATAAATAGTAAACACCCAGGAAAAAGCCAGTGAACCTCCGAACATGGAAACCCAGATTTTACCTTAGACAAGCCTACTGATTTCTGGAAATAGGCTAAAACCAAATGAAGAGCTAATGGCCAAAATGGGGACATTACAAATCCGGTTTCAGCTTTACTTATGAACCCGTGAATCAAGACCAATTTGGTCTTGAATTCAGTTTGAGTGAATTGCACACTGAAAAACTAGACTGTTAATTGTAAACACCGATATGTTCAGGCAACTTTTTCCGATGAAACTAAAAATAGCTTCTCATGAGGCTAAAAATAGCTACTCAAGGGGCAATTTTTACGAAATTTTCTGAGACGTGGGTTTTGTTAAGAATGTATTTCTCAGCCGACCTAGATCATTAGAAATTCGAAAAAATGACTTTTCCTTGGGTATGCAATGACTTTTCAGAAACAAAAGCTACAAGGGCTACAAGGACAGGGACTATTTTCTGAAAAAAAATCTAGCATGTGGGTTTTTGTAATGTTCCCTTCTCATCAGTGATCTGTTTTGACACTCATCAGCCTATTCCGGAAGCCTGTAGGCTCGTTTGAGGTTCCATGTTCTGAGGTTCTATGGCATTTCTGGGAGTTTACTATTTATAGTAAATTCTATTGTTGGCAGTATGGAGTTATCAGTCTTCAAGGTCTTCATTTTCAGTTGGAGTATTTAATGCAATTCAAGTCTGGCTTCTAAAGGTTTTATTTTGGTGAATAAAGGCATTAATGTTATAATTTGCAATTGACCCCTTGGCCTAGGAGAACAACTTTAAGTTGTGTTTAAAAGAGGGACTTGGAAGGGGGACGCCTTCATGAGGTGTTTATATTTTTTAATTATTGTCTTATGCCTTGGGAAAAGTGGACACCACTTTTAAGGAGATATTTTTAAAAATAAAGTGAAGTTCATAATTGTGCAAAAGGGACGCCATATTGAAAATTATTTGTTTTTGGAAATTGAAAAGACTCTTGTGTCTTTTGGTGTGCCTTCTCAGGAAATTGAAGAGTTTTGTGAGCTTCTATTTAGTGAAGGTTTTGCTCCAGCCTTGGGATCCATTATGCTTATGATACTATTATGCTGTCAAAATCACAAGTGATATTTTGCTTCGAGGATGCTACCTCCTAGCCATTAACCAATTTCGTGTTTGAAATATAACACCTAGTTGGTCTTTTGTTGCTTCTCATCCAGACTAGCAGATTCAGCTCGATTGTTGGAGAATTTTTGGAGATTTATCAATTTTGGTATTGTTGATTCATCTACAGCTGAAGGTGATTTTGATTCATTGCTTTATTTTCAGTCTGAATATGATTCTGGGTATTTCATCATTTGAATTGTTGACCTTGGGCGACTCATCATGCCAAGTTTGAGATTTTTTAGTTGAGAGTCTGAATTTTAAAGGAAAATCGCCCCTACAAGGAGGGTCGTACCTATTTGAAGTGTCTTGGGATTCGTGCTAAATTCACAGAGGATCTTTGTTGCTGTTTCTTCATCCTAGCATGGTCACCTACCTTCCAGTTGTCCATTGCATTCGATTTCATTCAAAATGGAGGTAATTTGATGAAGTTATGAGAATTTTATTGATTTCACAGTTGTTTGCTGATCAGAAATTCCAGAACTCAGATTTTTACATTAGATTGTAATAGTTTTCTGTTTTGGCCTATTACTTCAGTTTTTGGAGTGTTAAATCATTGTTATAATTCATCCTCCTCTTCTTAGCTTCATTCTCTATCATTGTAATTAGTAATCTGTAGAGTTATTGATTGTAAGGTTGAGATTTAGTAGTACTAATCCAACCATTTTAGTTTCTGCAATTACTTGTTGAATTCCATATTAAATTACCCCTAGATGGTTTACCGCCGGTGTGGAGAATGAACATTGTAGCTCTTATTGTACCCACTTTCCAGTGGTGAATCCCCACTTTCAAGTGGATGCCCGCCGTAGCGGATGAATTAGATAGTTGTATCTTCATGGCTGGTTATCCGCCTATTTGTTTCAGTTTTCCAATTAATAACTCCATCATATGTTAGCACCTCGCCCTCAGTGGGATCTTGAGTGCACATTCTTGACGTGGAGTTTGTTTCATTTCAAGTACTGTTTTTTAGTTTCTCCACCATATAACAACACCTATCCTTCCTTGGGATTGAGTGTGCATTCTTGGCATCGAGTTCTTTCAAGCTTGGATTTCAGTTTTTGATGCTAACACTAATTCAATTGGCGAAGTGTTGATTGTGTGTGAAAATCTATCGAAAAAATTGGTTACCATATTTCAGTTTCGTAGCCGCCAATGTGCTAATCAAACCCAATTTCTCTGTTTTTTGAAATAATGACTTTTTAGGAAAACCCTAAAAATAGGGGGTTGCAGGGCAATTTTCCCAAAAAATTCTAGAACATAGGTTTTGTCGCCAACGTTGTGCTCAATGAACCCAGATGATCAAATTTGTGAAAATCTATCGTTTACTTGGACATGCAAGAGAAAACCTAAGATAAGGATAGAAGAAATGTGAGGGGGAGAAGATAGAAGTGTTAGAGTAATTAAGTTTTAACTTAGGGAAAATTATTTTTGATTAGTTTTTTCCCATATTCCCGCATTGGGTGGTTGCTCACCCGTTTGGCTTTTCTCATGGCTTTATAAGCTTGTATTATAATGTATTTTATTATCTTGGCTTTTAATAAAGCTTATCACATATTTTGTGATTTTTATTTTCTCGGTTGTGACGGTCGAGTTGCAAGTTGTTCCTGGGTGATCTGGAGCTTTGCTCCAACATGGTATCAAAGCAGATCTCCTGCCCTTCCTTCCGTTGAGAATTTTTTGCCAGTTGGTGAGCTTGAAAGCTGAGGTCACTAGTGTTTTGGTAGACCTCCGTGTGGTTAGCCTGCACCTTTATCGAGATTTTTGTAGTGCATATTTTGTGTGGTTAAATCTGGCCCTTTTAAGGGACGTAGAAGGTTTATCACACATTTGCCTTTGCAGATCTATCATTTCATACGGAAATATTTGGTGTTTGGAATTTATAGTAAATTTCCATTTCGCCTTTGTTATTTCCGTCATTGTTGGTTTGTATTTGACAGACCAATTTGATTCTCTATGCAGATCTGAAGTCTTTTGTAGTTGTTGGGCGCGGATTTCATTTCTTGAAGGCACGTTTTTCATTTTGGGTGTCGATTCTTGCTATGTAGAGGCGTGTTTTTTTTCATTGGAAGGCCAATTTGTTGTTGGTCCGTTTTCAGACTAGAGGCTGCACATGAAATGGAGGCGATTTGTTTTTTCTAAACTGGAGGCGTTTTTCTTGACTTGTTGTCGTTTCTTCTCTGGAGGCAAGGTTTTTTCATAGAGGCTGCAATTAAAGTCTTGAAAGAGCGTGATTTTTTCTGTTTCAAGAGGTTGTCATTTCTTTTAGCAGTCATCACTTTCCCACCAACCGGTGCTTCTTCCATGGCCCCTGCATTCCAGCATCTCCATCACTTTCTGCAGCCTAATCGGCGTAAGATCTACATCATATTCGGATGCCTTTGGTATGGGTTTGGGCAAATTAAATCGATTAATGGATTGGTCATTGGCAAGTGGATCTTTAGGGTACAAGACGGGGCCTAGACTTTGTACACCATCCCATCTCCACTGATTTGATCACATTTTTTCCGATTGTTGGCTTCATCAATCTTTCAACAGTCTTCCTATTGGTCATTTGTGAAGCGAATTTGGCCATTGGAAGACCCACAGTTTGAGTTGAAAAGCTGCATTGAAAGAGGTGGCGTTTTCTTCACCTAAGGCGTGAATCCTGTTATGAGGAGGTGTTCAAAAATTTAAGCCGGTTTTTCTATCTCTCTCAGCTGGCACTATTTCTCTCATTCTGAAAGGCAATCTCTTTGCCAGGCGTTTTTTTACTGCAGATTTGTTCATGGACACCAAGTGGCAACCTCTTTATTGTTCTTCAGATTTGTTTGGAGGCTATTATTTATCGTCTTTGGATTTTGTTCTTTATATGTTTCCACATTGTCTGAGTTTGTCATCTTCCGGGCGAGTCCCTAATTGGTTGGTGACATCATCATACTTGGCGAAGGAGACGCATGGACAGTTTTCAAAGACTCATTTTGTTTTCTTTTCTTTTTTCTCTTTTGGAGAGGGGTTTTTTCCCATAGGGTGTTTCTCCTTTTCTCCAGTTGCGAGAGATTTCTTTTTTGCATTTGCATTCTCCCTAAGTTGCACTTAAGGGGGGGTGTTAGAGTAATTAAGTTTTAACTTAGGGAAAATTATTTTTTATTAGTTTTCTCCCGTATTCCCGTATTGGGTGGTTGCTCACCCATTTGGCTCTTTTCATGGCTTTATAAGCCTGTATTATAATGTATTTTATTATATTGGCTTTTAGTAAAGCTTATCACATATTTTATGATTTTTATTTTCTCGGTTGTGAGGGTTGAGTTGCAGGTTGTTCCTGGGTGATTTGGAGCTTTTCTCCAACAAGAAGTTATAAATTGCCTCCTTCAATCCTCAAGAAAAATGCCTCCTTCAATCCTCAATCTAATGAATTCCTGACAAGAACCTGCTGGCAAGATGAAGCATGGAAAAATATTCTTCTGTGCAATCTAAACCTGGAACTGCGAAGAACACTGAAAAAATCCCTCTTGTAGCGCCTCCAAATCCTGTTTGCATGAGAAAATATGAGCTCACCTTCAACCTATGATGAAGAAAGTGGACGCTCCAATGCTTTAATAAATAATTTTTCATGAATGGAGGCGTCACATTCAAGTAAAATCCTAAATTTAGGACGAAGCACTCTCATTGGACCTCATTTAGTCAACAAAAATGAAGACTAATCCTTCAATAGGCGTCAAATATCATGCAGAAGAGGGAAGACACAACATGCAAGAAAAATGGTGCACTTCAAGTTCAGTTTGGAGGTGCATGCTGAAAACTACATGCCAATTTAAGTTTAGTTGTCAAATCCCTAAAATTTAGGGCGGCCAAGGCATGCACTTCACTTCAAAAACATTTTTCAAGTCAAAGTTGACTTTGGGCACCAACTTCTCCAGACTTAGAAACTTTTTTGAAATTTTCCTTTTTTAGCCTTTGCAAACGTCACTGAAGCCTCTATTTGATCACCGATTCTAAATGACTAACAAATCCAGTAGACTGGCTAGCCATCTCATTGAAAAGCACGATCAAAACTGAAAAGGAACTTCTTCAAGCTGCAAACCCTAATTTTGACTTCTGAGACATCAAAACTCTAGGCGCCCTTGGCCAACAGGGGCGTTTTTTCTCATCAGACTTAGAAAATTTTCAAGGATTTTCATCATTTCAAACTTGATTTTCACGTCCCTTCAGTCTACATTTTCCGGCACTTGACAAATCTCCTAAGCTAGCTGACAAGTTCACTACGGAGCTGGATCAAAACTGAACATGATCTTCTAAAGGGAATAAACCCTAAAAACTTCAACTGGTATGTCAAAATCGTGGGCGCCCCTGGCCAGCAAGGGCGCTTTTATTTCCAAACTTAGCCATTTTTACAACTTGCTTCATTCTTCGTTTAATCTGCAGCAATTGGCTACTGACAATTCTTCTGATCAAGCTGAGATATTTAGTGGAAAGCTGCAAAAATTCTGAACAGGATGAACATCTTAGTAAATCCTAGCAATTGCATTCGAGGGCTCAAAACCCTAGGCGCCCTTGGCCAGCAGGAGCGCTTTTGTGCTCTAAACTCACAATTTGACTATGACAATCCTTTTGTTTGACTCCTGATTCCAACAGTTTGGAAACTTTGATTAATCCGCTGACAGACTCATTGGAAAGCCTAATCAAGTCTGAGACAAACACCTTAGATGTCATTTGCTCAAAAAGTTACATTTGGTGCCTCAAAAGTTTGGGCACCCCTAGCTAGCAGGGGCGCTTTTCCCCATCAGTGTTAGTCAAATTTTGACTAATTTCATTTCCCTTTGTGTTCCTTTGTTCTTCATTTGATCTTCAAATTCGGGCATTAGACAGATCCCATGGACTTGTTGGTAGGTTCAATGCGAAGCTGGAAGAATTTTGAAAAAGAGTTCGTGGAAGTGACAAACCTTGAAAAGTTGATCTAAGCCTTTGAAACCTTGGTCGCCCCTAGCTAACAGGGGTGCTTTTATGCTCCAGAGTTAGAAAAAAAATTATGATTTTCACCTCTTCGAAAATCCCCTCTGTCACAAAGTATCGTTTCGAACATCTTTCACCATAGAATCTTTTGTGATGCGTTTGAGGCTTAGATTTTGACACCTGGTATATGATCATCTGCCATTGTTGACCTTGGAGGTCCTAACTTTTCTCCTGAAAAAGTGAAATAGACCCACTAGAGCTAAACTGACTTTTTCTTGATTCTAACTTGACCAAAGTGATCGTGAAGTGAAATAAGCCAATCAAAATTATTTTCAGTCAATTATGGAAAGATCCTATTTTTTAGGGTTTTTCCTAAAAATAGGGGTCCGAAAACCCTAATTTTCAAATTTTTCAAATTTTGCCAATATCCTCTGGACAGTAAACCCACAAAAAGCCCATAATTCGTTTGACCTAAAATTGACTTTTGACAACAATTTTACAAGATTTAGACCATTTTAATCAAAATGCCCTATTGAAGCAAAAATTTAATTTTGGGTACAACACCAATATTGTTTTTTATTCAATGCAACAAATTCAGCATTGGCAGAACGCTAAGACTAGCATTCCCATTTCTTTTTCTTGGCCCTACAATTAGCAGATGATGGGCTTGGAGGTACTATAGGATCTAACACATTTCCCAACCCTACACCCCTACTTACGATAATAAAAGGGGAATAGATGTGGGACTTTCTCTTATTAGCCAAGCGGAGAGATGGGTAAAGCCCTTAGCCTGCCCCAATATTACTCACTCAGTTGTTTTTAGAATCCTAACATTTATTTAAAATTTCAGCATAGTTAATAAATCTCTCATTACAGAATGTGCACCATGAAATAAAAAACTTATAAGTATTTTTTAAATTGCAATTTTTTATATATTTTGAAAATTATAAATATTTATATTTTTACCATATATTTGCAAATTATAAATATTTTTAATTTAAAAATTATGAAAATATATATATATATATATACACGAACCCATACTCATATCTGAAGCCCCAAACCCATACTCATTCCTGTATTAGGATTGACAACTAATTTTTTGTTGTTTGTTTGAAGTGATTTTACCTTATTTGGAAAGCTCTATTGGCATTTGTCAATATTCATTTTTACCTACATGGAGTTTAGGCTCTTTGTCATTGAATAAATTGTGTGAAGCATAAATGTGGGATTTAGTTAATGAATATTCAAGGCTTTATCGTTTCTACTACCTAAGATTTTTGAACAAGATTGCTATGTAGAATCAGCAATAAGGAAAGAGCAATGAAAGCCATTACATGCGTGATTCTGGATCTTTTCTGGCATCATAACCATTCCTAATCCATAGAGTGCGATATGGACCACACCCAAAGTAATATGCTGTTCTAAAAAGAAGCCTGCATGGAAACAAAGTAATGTAAGACCTATAAAAGTATGAGTCCAAACAGGAAGTAAAACCACAAACCAATATGGCCAGAAAATATTTAAAGAAAATAAACATTAGATTGCCTTTACATTTGAAAAAAACAAATGATTTCAGTTTGAGTTTTCATTTTTATATAAAGAGTAGAAAAGTATAAAAGATGAGAAATACGTAATGCAAGAGGCAAATGGAAGACCTTTTAAGATGATCATATGTAATCTTTAGGCCATCATCTGCCAAACGTTCCTGCAAGGTGCGTTTTGGCCAAATTGGTCGCTCCTCAAAGAGTTTAGATACAGCAGTTTGCAAAATCCAGTCATTTGAACCCTTCACTATTTTGTCCTCCCAGTTTATCTTTTGTGGAATTTGTGTGATCGTCAAATCAAACAACAGATTGAAATATAGCCTTGATTTATCTTGTTAGCATAAAAAGGTTTTGCATATCTGGAATGCTTCACAGCTGGAAAATAAATAATTAAAATTTAAACAAAAAACTAATACTTTCTAGGCTATCAAAATCAAGGCCATGCTTGTCAACAATCATTTGGTTTTCCACATCTGCATCCAAGATATTAACTTAAGTGCTTATTCAACTACCTAAATAATTTTACTAGAAATGAGAGAGAACATAAAAGGCAGTGGATAACAGTATCTTGGATATCTTCTATCTTGAAATCAAGCCCAAAGCAAGGAGTTATATCCATCTGCATGGGAGAGGAAAACAGAAACAACAATTAGCGAAACTTATTTCTGTTTGTATGCCTCTAACAATTTCATTCACTTATAAGATTCATGTATACTACTATCAAAGGATAAGTGAAACAAGCTTTTCTTCCATGAATATAAATAAACAATTAAACCTCAAATAAACCACAGCAGCAGCAATAACAAACTTCAAGATGATGGTGTGAGAAGAACTCCTCCAGTTGTCAAACTCAAAATTACTAGCATTTAAACCTGGTTGTCTAACATTTAGAACTTCACATAAAAATTTGTTCAATATGCAATAATGGAGCTCTATATGGAAAAAACTGTTTAATCATATTAGTTACAAGAAACCACACTTATACAGGGATTGCAACCACTAATAATTATTAATTGGATCCTTTGATGAATACAAAAGTCAAAACACAGACATATTCCTCCATTTGCAGCTGATAGTTGATTTACAAGTAATCAATGATATCGATCAGTAATTGGTGTTTAATTTTCTCAACTTTGAAAGCATTAGTAATCTTTCCTCCCAGCCAGGTACTTATGGAGGATTCAAGGACAAACATATTAATCTTTTTATCATCAAATTAATCTAATAATGGCCAAAAGAAATCTTTAAAAAGCAGTAATACATAAGCCCAAATTTGTATCCCCATAACAAAACTTAATGTTTTCTCAGGGATCAATAATACAAGAATTTACATACCCAAATAAATTTGTTACATTTGCCAAATTTATGTTCTGCAAGGAAGTGATATGAACCAGATAACAATGGATGATAAGATTTTCTTTCATTTTCCTTTCAATCCTTAGTACTTACTGTTTTCCTTATTTCCTACAACTTAAGGGTTTCTGCCTTCAAATCAAGGGTTTTGACCTAGGTTACCAGGTATGCACAGGTAGCCCCCAATACCCAAGCCAAACAGGTTGAAATCTGGGCCTGATGTGTCATACCCAGGGTGTTTGCCCATGTCAAGTACCGAGCATCCTGGGTATGCTATACACATATCCAAGGTACCCACGCAGTGCACTGGGCAAACCAATAGGGTAGGCAGCTCTTTTCCACCCAAAAAGCATTTTTTAAAAGCATATTTGAAATTCAAAATATCCCTAAAATGCCCATCTAAACCATAAAAGAAACCTAAAAACAAAAAAACACATTTCCAACTTACCTATCACTACGAACTTCCAAAACTTTTCAGTTTCCATTGCTCAAAGCTGCTGCTGTTTTAGAATGTTGAAAGATTGCAAAGATGCCTATGATAACTGCAACAAAGATATTTTAGCTAGTGTCAAAGAAGAGGGATGTAGCCTCTGAGAGTGCTGACTTGGATGCTTCTTTTGCACAGCTTGCCACAATTTCTCCAAAGAATGAGGACGCTCCCACACATGATACAGGTAGTAGGAGTGGTGCTGTAGCTGCTTGCGGTTCAAATGAACCAAGTGCTGATATTGATGCTCTCGACAGAAAGCAAGATGAAGATTATTGATTGTAATTTTCTATTGATTTAATATTTGACATTGAATTATCTATTATCTTTATCACTATCCCCTATTTCTCCATCTTTTTTGTTTTTGTATTCTGCAAATTATTGGTATTTTTAAACAGTTTAAATATTATATATAATGTACAACTGTATATCAAACCAAATCTGGGGAAAAAGGTGACCATACCAATGTACCCAAAACCCAAACCAGCAACATAGGTTTTAACTGAAAATTCAGAGTTATCGAGGATCTCTAAGATAAATTATTTTCACAACCTTCCCAGGTTTCATGATTCACCAAATTGCATCCAACTCAAGAGTTTAAGGTTCATCTATTATTCACATTTTTTCAAAACTTACCAAATTTGTCCAGTATATTGGTTCGTGCTCAGAAATTGTCAAAGTCCATTTCAGAATCTATGTGGATTGAACTGGTTTATTTTCCCTTTCTGCTGGCTACAGTAGGATTTTTCCATGCGAAAGGTTTCATGGAAATATTAGGGAAAAAAAACTCTTGTATCTTTTCTGGAAGATATTCTGCAAACAACTTTTTGGAGAGCTTCTCTCTTGAATTTTTTTCTCTTTTGAGACTGGGGATAATGAATTGCAAATATAATATAAATTACAAGTGTTTCCGAAAGAACTTCCTAAAATTACAAATACATCTAGGATTTTGTAAGAATACAAGTACAACTCATGTGATCCAAGTTGTGAATTTACAGTTGCGATCCAGATGGACTCTCCAAATAAACTTTAAGTTCACATGGCTTGCAAGATGCTAACTTATAATCTGCAGTACTTCTGAATGCTCTCCTGAAGTTTGCAGCATCATCACTCCATCTGCATCAAATGCCACACAAACTTTGCCAATTGTGCAAGACAAACTGGGCAGATCAAGCATGCACAAAACCTTATCCAGTTGTTGTCATCGGCTTTGTCAAGGTTCCAAGCACCTACAAACCAAACCTCCAAGATCCACTCACAATATATAACACTGCCAAATGCTAACAACATTGCAGCTTTCATCCTTGAAAGAGCAAAGCCCTCTCTATAACTGTTGCATCTAACACCATTCAGCTCAATTATAAGAAGGTGAAACATCACATGGAAGATTAAACTTTTCAATCTCCATCACAAATTGTTTAGCCATCGCAGCTTTGTAACATTATATAAATATCTATATCATCAAATTCTATAAGCATAGCATACTCATAGCATAGATGTAGAAAGTAGAAGATAAACCTGCATCTCCCTCATGAGTATGCCATGTACAGAATAAACAAATTAATTAACTTTTTTACCTCAGTTCTAGTATCCCTCCTACGCATAATAATACTTCCATATATAGTTGCAAAACTCACACTTAGCAGGCCCAAAAAATTTAAAAACTCAAGGCTCGGCAAAAGCTCAGGAAAAAACTTAGCAATAACTTGGCAAATTTATTGAACATTTTAAAATGCATAAGTTTTTAAAAATATTCTTCAAAAACACAAATATTACTAGATTTGTAGAACATATTACTGATTTCCATCATATATATAACAAAATTTGAGTTTAATACATATCATAGGCCAAAAAACAAGTTCAACCTCTAAACGAGTTACAATGCCACTTCCACTAGCCATGTCATATGTAGAAATTGCCTCATATAAAGAGATTTTTGGCAAGTTATGCAATAATAATGTCCCTTCCAGCTTCTAGATACAATACGATTCATATCAGATTCGATACGTTCAAATTCACACAAGGTACGAAATTTAGCCTGCGGATACGAATTGCCTCTGTAGATTTGTCCAGGATACGCCCAACCAAATCTGACGCGAATCCAACTCAAATCCAGACGTCAAAATGCCCAGGCCACGAAAATAGTGCCTTTTATTGCAATTTTAAATTATTTTTTTGACTAAAAGTTGACTTCTAAATAATTAAATATTCATTCCAACCCTCATCTTTGCCTCACAAGGACCTGAAAGCTTGACATTTTTACCCATCTGTGCAAAAATTGGCAACATGGTATATTTTTTCATCATGCAGTGAGCTGTTTATATTGGTCTAAAAATGTCAGATCCCTCAACCTCAATCTAGAAAGAATGAACATATTAAATCCTTAACATGGAGGTTCCTTTCAAGCAAATTTTCATACTACTGTCCATCCATTACTGCTGATATACATCAATGAGAATCAAAAGTTTATTCCAGAATGTTGAAACCAACACAGGAGTATATAAATAATATTCTACAGAACAGAAAAGGAGTTTGTATGGAGGGTGAAACCCTAAGTGAGACTAGGCAGCAAATGTGATGAGCCCTGCTGGCTCTCAACTCAAAACCCCACTTTTTCTTAAGTCTTTAAGTGTTATTTAGCTTTTTAAGAGAAAGTTTGATAGACAGAAGAGAAGGGGCGCAGCATATTAAAGCTTGTAAACTGAAATTCAGAGCAATTTCTCACAGAATGGAAATGCAGAAGTTGTTATTATATTGAAACAATGAGATCATGAATAACAAACATACCAGAATGTCTCCAGTTATTTTATTTAAAACAGTAGCCAGCTTGCCAGCCAAGAATGCTGAGAAACTGACAAACAAGGACGCCAAACCTCCAGATCTGAGTTCTCCTGCCTCGAAACTGGATACAAAACTCTGAAAATGCTAGACGCCAAAGATGGAAGACCAAAAGCAAACAAAAGGAAGGCGTTTCAGCCTAACCCTTCACACGCCTCTCTAAAAGGCACAAATCCCAAGGTAAGCCGTACGGCCAAGGAAAGAATAGGTAGTATCCCTGCTGGAAGCCTCTGAATCTGAAGAAGGATGCGCCACCAGGAAGAAACCCTCTCTTATTGCAAACAACAAGAAATCTCAATATATATATTCTCTATCTGAATCTGTAGAACCTCTGAATGAAGCTCTCAACATGCACTGATTCGATTGATCTTTCACAATCTCAAGAGTGCTCACACTGAAGAGGTATCGTTCTTCAATGGCAGTTTGTTCAAACCCTGATCACAGGAGAATGCATAGGAAATAGCACAAGGCAAAGTCGAAATATCAAAAGGTGAGTTTCTCATTGCCAAAGATTGCTTTATACCTAAAATGGCACGCATTTCCAAGAAGATACGCCCTTTTGCAATCATTTAAATCTTTTAATATTTTATTAAGTCCTTTTCAATAGTCATGACTTAATAATTGAGCGCACTTTAATATTTTAAGTCATTAAAATATTAAATCACCTTTTTAGAATATTTTAAGTGATATAAAAATGTATTAAAGTCGATGTGACTTTAATAAAAGGCATTAAGTTAAATAATTAACTCAATCACTTAAAAATTCATAACTCGCTCAAAACTCCAAATATTCCTGTGCCGTCAGAAGCTGTGGACTCCTGAAATGCCAACGCCTGCTGTGAACCAGTCACTGGGCTCTGAAAACTAGAACGATCAAACTCTCCGTAGCACCATCGACCTCTAACCATCCGCTAGGCCCACAAGGGTCCAATAAAGGGCTAACATTAATCGTTTCCCTAGAATCGTTTCTAGAGAGGGGACATCACAGCTTCCGCCTTCCTCGAATTTGCTTGTCCACAAGCAAACTCAAAGCCGGATGTCAAGAATACCGGCTACTCTCCGAAGTAGCATCCTCTCGGCCGGTAGAGATCCCTCTCCACTTACCAAGTAATCCTCGATAACCCTCCCAAGATGACGCTTCCTCTCGAACTGCACGGCCTCTGTGCATCAAACCAACTTCCCTCATCATCCGTGGGTGGCAAATCAATAGAAGGAATTACTGTTGTCCCAACGCCTTTTTGGAGGCGCCACATTGAACACGCTAGAACTCCATCATTCACCTAAGATCTAACTCATAAGCCACTTCACCGACACGTCTGACAACTCTGAAAGGTCCATAGTATCGCGGCTTAAGTTTCTCAGCGCCCTTCTTATGAAGGGTGGACTGCCTATAAGGATGAAGCATCAAGTACACCAAATCATCGATCTCGAAAGACCGCTCTACTCGCTTCTGATCAGCATATTGCTTTTGCTGATTTTGGGCTTTCTGTATATTCTCTCTGAGTGCCCTCATAATATCCTGGTTCTCCTGTAATAAATCACCAGCACTAGGAACTCTACTGTCACTCAGCAATAAGTCTAGAAAGCTCAGAGCATCATATCCATATAATGCTCGGTAAGGTGTCATTTGGATGCTTTATGTGTGATGGGTATTGTAGCAATACTACAAAGCAGAGTAACCACCTCACCCATGCCTTCGCCCCGAATCGCATTCTCATAGGCAATTCTTTCCCACCCATTTGTTGACTATCTCAGCCTCTACCCATCCTCAGTTCGGGTGGTGAAGGTACCGGAGGAGTTTCCGTCTCCAAGAAGTTTGAATAACTCCTACGTAAGTTACTTCCATAAACCAAGTGGTCCCTGTCACTAACTATATACTTTTGAGGCAAACCGTGCAGCCTGAATACCTCTTGAAAGAACAAATCTGCCACCTGGGTAGTCGTGTGTGTAGTAGTGATTGCGAAGAAGTGTGCATATTTCGTCAATCGATCTACCACCACAAAAATGTTGTCCTTCCCTTGAGCTTTTGGCAAGCCCGTGATGAAGTCCATGGACAAACAATCCCACTTCCTCTCAGGAATAGGAAGCGGCTGGAGTAAACCTGCAGGGTATGTATGCTCTTGCTTGTTCTGCTAACAAACAAGACATTCCCTGACATACTGGAGAACATAAGACTTGAGACCCTTCCAAGAGAATCTCTCCCGTACCTGCCTATAGGTCTTATAGTACCCGGGATGTCCTGCCATGGGTGAATCATGTAATGACCTCAAAACCCTGTCCCTCATCTCAGAACCTGGGACCAATAAACTCCTCCCTTTGTAGATGATAAGGTCATCTACAAGTGAATACCTGTCATCCTGTACTGATCCATCTACTATGCTAGAAGCCCATGGGTCCTTAGCATACTCTGCTACTATCAGATGTCTCCAGTCCTCTGAAACCAGTGTAATAGAACTCAAGTGAGGACGGCGAGATAAAGCATCAGCAACCACATTCTGAGTGCCCTTGACATAGGAGATACAAATCAGAAGATCGGTTATTTAATTCATTGCTATTTCATTCGTGCCCTGGCTGCCCAAGAAAATGCTTCAGACTATTATAATCGGTTTTCACAGTGAATTTACTACCAATCAAATACTGCCTGAATTTGGCCATGGCATGCATGATGGCCAACATTTCCTTATCATAGATAATGAAGCTCCGTTCAAGACCTCTTAGCTTCCTGCTCTCGAAAGCTATCGGGTGACGATCCTGCATGATAACTGCACCAATACCCTCACCACTGGCATCGCAATGTAACTCAAAGGGTTTAGTGAAGTCCGGTAGAGCCAAGACTGGACACGTAGTCATGAGAAGTTTGAACTTCTCAAAGCACGCTTGTGCTAGTGGTGTCCATACAAAAGCACCCTTCTTAGTCAAATCAGTTAGTGGCGCAGCATGCCGCGAGAACCCACTAACAAACCGACGATAGAAGGCACACAATCCTACAAAACCCCTGAGCTGTGTCAAAGTCTCAGGTGTAGGCCAATCGATGATGGCTCAAACTTTCTCTGGATCCATGCTGACTCCTGCACCACTGATGATGTGTCCCAGATATAAAAGCTCTGCCATGCCTAAAGCACACTTGGACTCCTTGGCGTACAAGGACTCCCTGTCAAGTATACTCAGTACCTCATCCAAGTGAACCATGTGTTCCTCCCATGATTTGCTATAAACCAGGATGTCGTCGAAGAACACTAATACAAATTTCCTCAAGTGAGGATGGAAAACTCGATTCATTGTAGACTGAAATGTGGCTGGAGCATTGGTTAAACCGAATGGCATAACCAAGAAATCATAGTGTCCACAGTGACATCTGAACGCAGTTTTCTCTATGTCCTCCTCTCGGACTCTGATCTGATGATAACCTGTTCTCAAATCAATCTTTGAGAAGTAACAAGCTCCATGAAGCTCGTCTATCAACTCATCTATCCGTGGGATAGGATACCTGTTCTTTATAGTTTTCCTATTGAGCATTCTGTAGTGAATACACATTCTGAGTGTACCATCCTTTTTCTTCACCAAAACAACTGATGAAGCAAAGGGTGACTTACTCGGCCTAATGTACCCCATAGCTAAAAGCTCCTTAATAGTTTTCTCAATCTCATCTTTCAAACGCTTGGGGTGCCGGTAAGGAGTAATCATGATCGGTTTCGTGCCCTCATCCAGCTCTATAATATGCTCAATACCTCTATCAGGAGGTCTGCCTGGTGGAATTGCACTGAAAACCTTCGCATGTTTGATTCGAAGTTCCTGCACATCAGGATGGTAAGAAGAAGCTTGCTGCTCCAACTGTGAAGGCATTAGCTTGCACTCAGCAGCCCACTCTACCATATCGTGACGAATCAAACGTTACATTCTTCGAAGTGAAATCTCTCTAAGGTTGCTGTCCTTGATGGCTTTTAGAATATGATTTGTGCCATCTATGCTGAATTTCATCTCCATGTCACGCAAATTAAGCGTGAACTCTCCTATTGCATGAAGCCACTTCATGCCAAGAACTATATCCGTTCCGCCCATGTTTACAACATAAAAATCTGCCTTGAACTCAAAATTGTTAAGTTTCAAAGGCAAGTCAGGTATCATCCTCTCACAGTTGAGAGTGTATCCATCTGCAACCTTCACACGTATGCCTTCAAACTACTGAGTTTGAATTCCCCGTTTCTCCACTAACCGGGAATCGATGAAGTTGTGGGTTGCACCTGTATCTAGAAGGGATATGACCCTTTGACCAGCTAAGATCCCACGAAGTCTGAAAGATCCCTCTCTCTGCATGCTGGACATATGAGCCTCTTTTAATTCTGTTTCTACTACAATTTCTGCCTCATTTTCTAACTCTTCTCCATCTGTATCATAGATTGGAGCTTGCTGATCAGAAAAATCAGTCAATGCATCTCCCTCATAAAACCACTCCATGTGCTTGTTTTGCCCTTTAGGTTTGAGGGGGCAATCGTGATTAAAGTCATACGGACCTTTGCAGTAAAAACAAAGTTTCCTCCTTCGTAAATCGTTCATTGTTTCTCGATCTAAAGGAGCTGCAAATTTCTTTTTC
>VDFB02329589.1:0-13335 GCA_007258455.2 Sequoia sempervirens | reverse complement strand
ATGGAGACCAATAAAATCTATGCATAGCATGAGGGAGTAATAGAATTTTAAATTGCATTTCAAATATTTCTTAAAGGTTATGCAGGCTAAACAATTGAGGGGGAAAGAGGAGTCTACGCAAGAATAAAATAGATGGGTTGTGCCTCGGGATAATGGACTTAGAATTGGAAATAGAAAATAAATGAATGATCTCACTAGTAACATAGATATCATTACACATAAGGAGTCAATACTAGTAACTCCCCAATAAGTCTCTAGTATTACATAAACATTTGTTACAATGAAAATTTCCTACCACAAATTTGGCTTTTTCTCCAAAACAACATTTTTGAGCAATGCCTTTAAATTGTTAGAAGATTTGCAACTATGTTGAGGGAGAAGACAATATGGATGGCCACTAAAGTGTGCGTAGAGAAGAATCCTCAACCATTTGATGAATAATTCTGCACATTATGAGTGTATAATGCTACAAGAATTCTACAATCTATGGAATCAAAATAATTTCCAACTGAATACCCACACCAAACCATGAAACTTGGCTTTGGAGATTTTTCCCACTACCATATAAAATGTTTTGTTTCATATCTGAGTAAAACTAAAACCCTTCTTCTAGTTTGGATATCCATTGCTGCCCATACTATGGAGTTCCAATTAAATTCTCGTAACATGCTTGCTCTTTTGAAATAAATATATGTCTCTGAATTTGAGAGCTTCAAATTCTAGTTTACAAATATTGTTTTTGGCAACTGTTTCTGGTCAAATACAACAAAAGATGTTGTGCTAGTAGAAGCAGATGCTTTCAAGGAAACAAATGTTGTATACCAAGCCTTGAATTCTAGTGGACATTATTATTTGTTGGAAGCATCAAAACTGGTAAGCATCCTCTGTTTTTCCTAAATATGACAATTCAAGTTTCTCTCCTATTAAATAAGAAGACTCACTAGAGAAAAACAAGAAAACAAGTTGTCCTAGATTAGACAGTAATCATTTTATATGTTTCCCAAGTGCATCACACATCAACTGATGCAGCAGAGTCTCTCCTTGTCATCACCTTGAATGAGGGTCGTTATGTAATATTTGATGGCACAATGTCCTAGGAACCATTTGTTCTATAGAAAATTTCTATGGCTCGAGATTTCCATCATAGACAGTATCAGAGGGGTCCAGGCTATCACAGAGTAGATGATGGTTCTGTACAAGAATAATACTAGGAACCAGTTGAGGATACTGATACTCTGAATGTTTAAGAAAACCATGAAAGCATACTGAGTAATGAAACATTAGACATGGAAGAAATTAGGAAGCCACTTGAAAATGTGAGGAAACCATACAGAATAGAGCTTGTTGGCATCATTTGTGATGCACATCTTGCAGTAGTTCGTGGAGTGAGGTAGACCCTAAATTTTTAATTATCTTTGCTGAATGCTTAGATGCTTTCTTGTTTGATTTCTCAAGTTAATCTTAATTGTGTTCTCTCAGGAGAGCCATGATGACAAAACGAGCTATGAAGATTAAATAACAATTGAAATCGATCAAGAGATTTGCTGCTGCTCTTTCACATTATTATGAAAAGGTTGATCTAGTGAATATATATAGTACAAATGATATTGGATGCCCAACAAAGGTAGTTGATAAACATTAATTTAATAATCCAAATTAATTTGGTTCTACTGTTCTTTTTATGCATTGGAATTCATGGAGAAATCATTTGATGTTAAAATGGGAAGTTGTCATCAATTGGTAAACAATATTTAGGTTCTCGCTTTATGTATCTAACAATTGCAATTCAGAGCTTTGAGTGTGGAATTTCAGCCCAGAATGGTGGTGCTTTTGAATGGGAAATTGTGTCGGCATGTTTGTGTGTTTCGAATGGAATAACTATTAACCATTGCTTCAAACCTTTAGCAGCAGCAGTCATTATATTTCTATTTTGTTTATGTTTATTGGTCTTCTTGAACCTAATGTGTAGGTTCGGGTGTTAGGAGGAAGGGGAAAGCCATCTGCGATTGCCAACAAGGATGAAGGCTTAGGGAAGGTTGGGCTTCTTAAGATGTATATAGTTTTTCATGAGATAATTTATGCAAATGACTTATCAAATAACAAAACATATATTGAATGGACTGATTAAATTATATCTAAATAAGATTTCTTTGTATTCTGAATTTCTTTGGTTCTAGTTTGATGCTGCAAAGCTAAGGAAACTTAGACCAGCTTTTAAAGAAGCTGGAGGTGTGACTGATGGCAACACTTCAACTATTAGGTTGGTTATCTCTTTCTCTCACTCTCTAATGTATTTTATCCACTATTTTATCTACAACATGTCTACTTCATAAATTTGTATGTTTTCAACTTATATGTAGAGTAGAAGATAATAAAAGTAGCAAAAAACATTTTGGATCATTTAAACTGTTTTAAATTATGTATTCTTTTAATGGCCCTTTTATTCCTCAAATTTTCACCCACATAAGATAAAGGGATTAGTCATTTGAACATAGTCCAGAGTCAAGAAATTGATGGTATATTGTAGCTTTTTAAGATGATATTAGCAGATGGTAAATATGTGAGAAGATTAAACTATTAAAGCCAATGTGTAGATGCTTTAAGTATTAACAATCTAATATTGTATTATAGATAAGATTATAACATATAAAGTTTTTTCAAACATCATTTTAACTTTTTGATGGCATTCATTGACTGCTACTGAACATAAAGATTAATGTATATGCAATGCTATGAAGTAGGAATCACTTCTAGGAGATACATTATGCTCGAACCATTTAGCAATGTGGTGGAAATGAGCATGGTACTTTAGAGACAATAATTCAATTAAAATGTAGCAACTGATAGATTTAGTTCTACAATAGCAAGAACAATTATGAATGATATCTCATCCAAGTCTTCTAAGAGCTAAAATGTGTCCTCAAAAAGGAAGTTTCATTTCTAGTTATTTAAACCAGGGAAAAGAAGAGATTGCAGACTAGGTGGTTGTAGTCAGATAAGGCAATAGATGCAAACATACCCTTGGCCATAGCTATATGTTCTTCTGTTATGACCTATAGCAGGGGTGTCCAACATAAATAGAAATAGTTGTGTGACCTAAATTCCCTTATCTTCCTCTGTTGTGCGACCTGTCTTCCTATCTTGGGATGCTAGATTTCTCATTTTATGGTTGCCTTCATGATGGCAACCACTTTCCCATGATATGTCCTTTCTTTGGCTGCATAGAAATCTTCCCTTTTGCACCTATCTTTCCCTCCTTTTTGTATGCCACACCTCCTTTCTCTATTGCATGCCCCCTCTACCATACCATCTCCCTTTTCATATATATTTTAAAAAATTTAAAACTTCCTCCTCATAATGCTTCCTCTTCTCATTGTGTTTGCATTTTATTTTTCCCTTTATATTATTCAAAATATTAGGTATCATCGAATGGTCTTTCTTATAATGTATTGAAAATTCCCACTTAGTTTGGTTATGTGGTCTCCTTAATATGATGTTGTTTAAAATGTAACAAAAATTAAATAATCACTCTTCTCAAATGAGTCAAAACCCCTGTAATAATATTCAGCACTGGAAGAAATTGTCATTGATTTTTGAATCAAAGATGAAAACAACAACCCAACGATTGATCCCATGCAATGTTGGACAATAAAATTAGAAAAATAATTATTAATGCAGCATGTTTGAATACAAAATAAAAATAAAAAAAATTAAAAATGGTGATTTGATCCCAAACATAGAATGTTTTTCAATTGTAGTTGAATAGCAATAACATTAAATAGTTTAAGCAAAATAAAAGTTTTTTATGCCCTAAACCCTACATAAAAAATCAATAATTTTATTTATATAATAGCTTAAATCAGTATTAAAATTTATGCAAATTGATTACAAATCTTTCCAAACATGTTTAAAAACCTAATTCTAACATTTTGGAAATAGGTTACATTCTTGCAATGTTTGAAAAAAAAAATAGAAAAATCAATTCTAACCTAGAACCTAAAAATTGTACAAATTTGCTCCTCGAGTCTGCTCCAAACTTGCTCAAATTCACTTCGTCAAACCTGTAAATGATATGTGAGGAAATGACATGGGCCTATAGGCTTAGAAAGACTCAAAAATCCACCTTTTTTTGGTGTATAGTATTTGTCTAGCTTCTAGCAAGTTTGTTTGGTGGTCTTATTGGAACTTTTTCTCATCAAGTCATGAGTTCAAGCAAGCAAGTTTGAGCATGAGTATATTGGTTTGCAAAAAGGTAGCGAATACTCGTTGATTTGGCTAGTCTGCGATCTATGCTATGCATCATAACAACATTCTTTGTTACTAAGAAATGATATAATATCTTTTGAGTCCAAACTCCTAAGTCAAGTACATAATGTGCTCATAGAGTGGGTGTATATGTGTAGCTCTATTTACAAAAGAACCCTAGCTTGGGATACACTTTTAAGAGTTGTTACTTTCGTATGGAGAAATGGTTTGTGGCTCGCTAACATGCAGTTACCACCTTATGTAACTGATCTTTTTTGAAAGAATATACTAATTCTCAGTGGCAGCAGTAATTCTATTTAGCTGCATGCTTTCTAAGATGATAATTTATCAACACTAGAATAGGAACAAATACTTTCAACCATGGTAGCACAAAAAATATCTTAGCTTTAGTGTCTCATTGTGAGTTGCTAACTGATTCCTCGCATTAATTAAGAAAAATTACTTTTTGTTGTGTAAATGTGGAAGTTGTTGCATAAATTGGAAAATAAATTTAGCCTGCTAGGTAAACTAACATGCTGACTCATTGGGTATATTCCATCTTGCATGTACCAATTCTCCGAATTGTTGTGACGAGTATCATTTGGGGGTTGAAGTAGAAAAATGTTATGGTTCTCTTGATGTACAATCAGCTTTTCATCTTTGAAAAGTGGAGCTTATAGGATTATTGATATTGTGTCATGGATATGTAATTATGTTTGTTGAGGAAAAAGCTATTGCTATGGCTTGCAAACTCATAATATTTTGAGTGGTTGTTTTACTAGCAGTTTCTAACTATTATCTATCTAGGTATACCCAATTTTTGTTTTCTGCTTAGGTTGAGTTTATAGTGTCATTTTTTTTTCTTTTAAGATAAAATTATTTATAGAGATAGTACTTTTATTGTCAATGATCAAACATCTAGAAAGTGGTGGGTGCAACTGCATGGAAACCAGAACAAATTATGTTAGCAAATGGCTTGAGGATGGATCCATGTTGATGTACTATTTATATTGGTGCTATTTGTTTGCTTCAGTGCCCCTAAATCTGATGGTGAATGAAAAAATGATGAATTAGGGTCTTGTCGATCACTTATAGTTATTTTAGGCCATCAACATAATGGTAAATTTATTTCCACATTGATTAATAAAAATGATTTAGAAAGTGAGTATATCTATTTGAAGAAGTTGTGAAATTGAAATTGAAGTTACTTTTTATTAATGTCCATGCATTTGAAATGCTAATTTTCCCCACAAAGGGAGAAGCTCCTCAAACAAATATGAATAGAAATGTATCTCCAACAGGGCTTGGACTCAAACATGATGGTTGTCTAGCGAGAAAAAAATAATTTCCCTAATCATTAGATCACAATGATGATGTGCCTACTAAAGTGTTTCTTTTAGTTAATGCTTCAGACTAATAGAAACCTTGGTGATTCATCCTCAATAGCATGAAGGTACTTGAATCAATGGGAGAAAAAGTGTGCTCTTCATATCCAAGATGGTAGAGTCCCAGATCTGTGTAAATAGGTTTGTTATTTGTCTATAATTGATTCTCCAAGGAATATCAATATATTTATTGCAATAAGCGATGAGTGATATATTCAAAAATTGACATACCACATTAATTGGAACTATTTTGACAAAATGTTATTGATTGGATAGTAGGAATGACATATATAGAGATCGTTTTCATGAATTTCATGCCATGGGTCATAATTTAAACTTTAAAAAGTCAACAAGTAACATGCCAACTCATCACTTACTGCAATAAATACATTGATGTTCCTTGGAGAATTAGCTATAGACAAATAACAAACCTATTTACACACTCATCACTTACTACAATAAACGCATTGATGTTCCTTGGAGAATCAGTTATAGGCTAACCCCAAAACTTGCTAAGTTCTAGTGCAATCAATGCTCAAGCACCTAATGCAAGACGGTTAATATCATAGCCACACACATTCAGTCAATTAATGACAGCACAAAGAATTCATGGGACAACAACAGCTCCATATTACATTATTGGAATGTCAACTATTCTATAACTAGCTTACTACCCAAGCCACAAAACATTACAAGATTCAAGAAACAAGATCCTCAGATTTTAGAGCTCCAATAACATGCATCCTTACAATAACAGGTTTTTTTAATATCTCCATGGCTCCTCTTTTTGTTCTTGTTCCCTATTCTATCTATGTATCTATCTACATCAACCAACAAAGTGTCTGCTCATATATATGTAAAAACCATCACTGGATGGATAAGCTACCAAGCAAAGATGCGTTTTCAGTCCATAGAGACTCATTCAGCAAGATAATGGGAGAGTGATTCCAGTTTAACATGGGAAGGAAGTGGGAATTTAACATCTCGATCTTCACTAAAAATCATCAACCAAAAGTCATGCAATCAAAAAATAGGCAAATAGAAAGAAGGTGAATAAGAAATGCCCGCTAGAGCCACCAAGAAAGGAAAATTCACAACCCCCCACATAGACTCAGCCTAAAACATTTTGAACACCTCAATAAATTTGAATAGGGCATAATTTCATATGTTCTTTAACACTAATTTTCATGTGATTAAGTTTATTTTATGAATTTGTGTATTTTTTAAATATACCAACTTTTTGCATATCTTTAAGTCTAAGTTAAATTTTTTGGCCTGCCAAGTTCTTGAAGTATTCCTCGGTAAGAGGTTGATAGAATCTTACGCTTTTGATAGAAGGGATTGTGAAAACACAATTGAAATTCGTGTATGTACTTTATTGTGTTTAACTTGAGAAATTGCTTGAGCAATTCTATATGACAATACATAACTGTGTGAAGCAAGAATGTCAAACATCTCTTTGAAAACTGTTGTTTCAGAAGTTCTTTTGATTCTTCTTTGTTTAAGCACATAACTGGGAAGTTGCTAAGTTGATTTGGCAGGTTTGATTCAACCTTTTTAAAATTGATGGTAGCAAGGGATGAAGTGAGAATGTTGTACATATCTTTGGGAGGTGTGCTTAATGGGGATGTTTTTTCATTTTATACTTGTCTATACCATAATCACCAGACTCGGACTCTGACATTGCCCAAAACAGACTTGACAAGTTAATTTTTGGCTCAGACTGGACAAAATGACTTTGGAAATTTGAAAAAAATGATAAGTAGGATTTTTTTTCAACGAAACACATGTTTTCTATGCACTATTGTCTAAAATCAACTTTAAAGACAACAAACTAATCAATTACATGGTACTTTTCTCACAGTCATAGGTATACATTAATAAAATGAGTACAAAAGTGAGATATGAGGTTGAAGGAAATAAAAATAGGTGTACAAAATTACCTGCAGTCATCTTTTCACCCTACCAACATCCCAGTGGATTGAACAGGTAAGCATCACTTCCCTTGTAAGCCTTACCATTGATTTGCAGCATGAATTTGCATGTATATGAGAATAACAGTGTAAATTTTGTTTTATTTAAGTGGTATGGTCTCAGATAAAAAGGCTTCACTTTCTTTTAACGGTGAAGGAATCTGCCATGGACGTACCACTTAATCTTGAAGCACGTAGACATATCTTTTTTTGTAAACTCATTATTTATAGATATGCCATGTGCACCTGCTATTTGGAAAATGCTCTCTTTCAGGTTTGCATGATATCTTGTGTTTCTAATTCAATAGCACCAGCTTTTCTATACTTGTAAAATTCCAAGTTTTATTTAAATTACCTGTTTGCAATTCCTATGAGTAGGACGTGTGTTCATGAATTATGGGTCATCTTATGCTATGATTGTCAGTTAGTTGTTTGCAATGTTTATGAGAATGATCTTTCCAACTTGGCCCTTTAGTATCCTTATTTTAGAAGCTTGGTTAAATTTACCTTTCAACAACATTCAAACATTTGAACTATCTTTGGGGCTTTTGAAGAAATAAATTGAGGAAGTAACCGTCAGCTGATTTTAGTTATTTAGCAATTAAAATATCTTTAACAAGAAGTCTATCCATGGGACATTGACAACATCTAGAATTAATAAATTTAATCTATCCTTTGTTAACTGAAGGATGTGTATTGTAGAGTACTGCAAAAACATCTACTGTTTAATTTCTAAAATGCAAAAATTTTGCAGAGTATCAAACATTGGTTTCTCTAGAAAGGCAGAAACATATACAAACATATGGGTAAATAACAGTGTTCCACGGAGTTTCCTGAAGGGGACGCGTCAGCCTGTCGGGGACGCGTCTTGGGTATGGGGGGACAAGGGGTCTATGTTTGGGGACGGCGGGGGGACGGTGGTGGGGGCGCGACGTTGATATACATATGGTACTTGAATAACTAGTTATAAAAAGATGTTTCAGAATAACATTTCAAATTAAACTTTGGCAAATTAGTAAAATTGCAAATACTAACATTTGGAATACTTGAATACTATTAGTAATCAAATAAAATATTAAAATTTGACAAATGAAATTGTCGAATTTGAGATTTCTATTATATGAATATCGAAAATATGACATGTCACATCATAATATCATATCATAATCATAATGATAAAATTGATTACAATGAGTAGCATGAGTACATTGATATGAATATCATAATCAAAATAAGTACAAAATGCAAAAATGTAGTGAAGGGAGGCCTCTAATCATCCCCAAACTCCTCATCACTCGAACTGCTGGAATCCTCGCGATCAAGCGCTGTCAAACTAACACCAACCAACCCTACATCTGAAGCTGAAACTGGAGCATCCTCATCAATCTGTTATGGCTCCTCTGGGTCTACATCCCACCGTGCTGCTGGACTCTCTTTGTACAAAAGTGATTTGCGGTCAATGAGACGCAAAGCACTATGTACAGCCACAAGCTTCTCTGCTCTCCTAGAGGTAAGTCTGTTCCTCTTAAGAGAGTGGATGAAGCTATATGTAGACCAGTTCCTCTCAGCAGCTGAAGAACTAGAAACCTGAGATAACAATCGAATGGCTAGAGTGGTAGTCAAAGATCCTGATCCATGGCAAGTCCACCACAAAATTGGGTCCTCCTGCGCCATAGTTCGCATATCCATCTTGGCTGCATCTGAATAACCTCTAAGAGTGGAAAATTTGGTCCACTCAGTGCGAATCACACTGGCATCTACATCATCATACATCCTCTCAATGCACCTAAAGAACCCTGCCTTCACCTCTGCATCCTGTATCGGTGTTACTCTACCAGGCCTAGTCAAGTACCACTTAGGATTAAGTGCATAGGCTGCCATGTGCAAGGGAGTGTTGAGCTTCTCCCATCTCCTGTGAATGATTGGCTGAATGTGCTCGTGGTAGAATGCTAATGTAGGGTCCCTCTCTCGCACAACAACCCTCATCTGATCAAGCATAGAATCGATGCACTCATACACCTCTCCAAGGCTAGGTGCATCCGCATCCCCATACCTGATAACCTGGAAAACTGGTTTAATGATGGCGACAATATATTTTGCATCAGCCCAAAACACATCACTCTTCACTGTATCCTTCACCTTCCTCCCTGCTCTGTCTTAGACTCGGCCCACCTACTCCAATCTGCTGTCATGACCATGAGTTGCAGTGCCTCTTGCAACTCAATCATTCTGTCTAAGAGAATGAAATAGGAAGCATATCTCGTATCAGTAGGTTTCAGGAACTCCTTAGCGAAGGTCCTAAAGAGTGCATGTGATGTGTGGTGGTTGCAGATAAACATCTGCACATCTCTCGCATCATGAACCACTGCTCTAATCCATTCAATCTTTCCCATGTCCTTGAGTGCATTGTTCATGGCATGCACACAACATGGGGTCCACCAAATATGCCTATAAGTAGCCTCAACAAGTCTCCCTGCAGCTTTGCACACATGTGCAACATCTGTCACAACTTGGACCACATTTTGTGGCCCAACCTCCTCAATAGCATCCCTGAGAACCTCAAACTAAAAATCAGCATCTTTGTGATGCCCTGAACAATCAACTACCTTAAGAAAATATGGGCCCTCAGTACATGTAACCATGATGTTAATGAGTGGACGATGCCTAATGTTCGTCTACCCATCCATGACTATGCTACATCCTGTCTTAACCCAACACTCCTTCATCTTCTCCATCAACAAATTGATCTTGGAATAGTTCTTATCCAAGATCGCGGTCCTCAATTTCGTCTCACCTGGTGGCACATATGATGGTCCTCCCTTTGCCACCATCGATATCATATCCTTAAAATAAGGAGATCGGGCAACATGAAACGGGATGCCATTGGCAAAGAAGAACTTGCCAATGGCATCATCTATCTCATCCTTGAGCTGCACATTAAACAAATCTGCAATGGGGTTACTTTGAGTTTGACTTTGCACTTTCCGTTTCCCCCTCCCCTCTCCTGCATAGGCACTAGAAGAAGAACCTGGTGTCCCTCCTACTCTCGTCTGCAAAGTATGGCTAGATCTCTGTTGTTGGCTATGCTGAAGTTGTGTCCTTTGAGACAAAGTAGTAGGCACAGGTGCAATGGAGTATCATTAGGAACACCCCATAACTTATTTATTTCAACTTTGAATTTCAGGTTTTCTGGTTTTATCAAAAAACGACATATCCCCACACCTTTTCCTTTAGTGAAAAGGTGTGCATTAACTCTAGTGATGCTGCCATACCACCCCTCACCACAAAAGTTGCACTTCCACCTCCTTGTGCCACCAGATGTTGCCCCTTGCGGTTGCCTGCATAGAGCTTTTGTTGCAAATTGTTTGAGAGGGGAATTGGGATCAAAAGGACCCCTAGCATACTTTGCCAATATTGCAGAAGGGCAATTTAAAGTACTTGCTTCACTTGCCATGGAACTAGTTTGGACTTCATGCTCAGCCCCATGGTCATCCCCCTCAGCCTCAAGGTCATATTCAGGATCAACATCACTATGTGAATCAGAATGAACCTCATCCTCACTCATGTTGATGTCATGAGAGCTCATCATGACACTGCAATAAACAAATAAATTCTATAAGTGCCTAGTTTCAGCCTAGTTTAACAAATTTGAAAATAAAATTTTAAAATTTCATGATGAATCTTGATGGAAAGATGAAAAAAAGAACAATGAGCCTTGAAATGAATATTAAAAATATGAATATGCATTTGCAGCCATGTATATGAAATTATGATTAATTTTTTAATCATAATTTCATAGACATGTGGCTGCAAATGCATATTCATGTTTTGATTTTCATTTCAATGCCCATTTCAAACATCAAACTACATTTTCAAAATGAATGTAAAAACTTGGAAAACAAAACAATTTTTTTTTTTGAAAAAACAGTCATAAAACCCTACCTTGTTCTTGAAAAATCCTTCAAAATTGTGTAGAATTCTCCTCCTCTTCTTCTTCTTTCTCCTTCTCACCCCTCTTGCACTTGCAACACCTCAAACTCACTCTTTCACTCACTCTTCTCACTCATTTTCCTCTTCTTCACCTAGCTGCTACAGAACATCAAATGCATGTGAGTAAAAAAATGAGCAATTAGAGACTTTTATTTCATTTAGAGGATTTGAGATGGGTCCCACAAGCCTTTAGGGTTTGACCCCAGGCACAAAGACTAATAAAAAATAAAGAAATTTTTTAAAAAATTGACTTTTAATAATGTCCCAGCATGGGAGACATCTAGGCATCTCCGAGATGCTCGAGGGATGCTTGGGCATCACTAAGATGTCTTAGAGATGCCCAGACATCTCTCGTGTCTCTGAGACATTTCTCACATCCTGATAGCAATGGAGGGACAGCAGAGGGACATCCCCTTGGCATCACCAAGTCCCCAAAATGTCCAAGACGGGGGGACAAAAAAAAAAGGGGGGGACGCATCTGTGTGGAACACTGGTAAATAACAACATGATTTTATAATAAATACATGTGGAGAAAACTATGTTCATATTCTCTTTCTTTACCATTTCTAAATATTCCCAATAAACATTAATAGTCTAGCTGTCTTTATGACATTCATGATACATCAAAACAAATTGTTTACTTAGAATTGAATTTCAGAATGCATCACATTAGATCAACCTCTATGCTTTGCGAAAACATATTGATCTGGCAATATTAACTGATGTTATCTTAATTTTGGTATTTTCGGACAACATTCTTACTCCATACTATAGTAAAGAAACAATTTATTAAAAATGTGACCTTGAACTTGAAAATGAGGATGAAGTCTTAATTGTCTTTTACCTACAAAAGATTTTTCCAAGTTTGGTTCATGTTTTGGAATGTTCCAATATCAGATCACATTGATCTAAAAATTCCTGGAGAAAATTTAAACTTACTGTATTTAAGTAGATGAATGGAGTAACTTTATGGAGCGCTTAACTTGTAAAAAGGAAAGTGAAGTATGGGAAAGTGAAGAGAATGTGCTTCAACTTCATTGGGCTTCACAAATAGGTCAAACACTGTCTAGAATTGGAAAACATTGTGTATTAAGTTCTTTTACAGTTCCTTATTTTCTTATTCAGTAAATTACTATGATGGTGCTTGTGGTAAGTTTAAAAATTATCTTTTAATAGTTTAGCTATGTATAGTGTGGTGATATCACTACTTTGTTTTCCTATTTTCCATTCTATTCTTTAAATGAATGATGCAAATGGATTTACTTGTTAAATCTAATATTGTTTGTCTACAGGAAAATTTTGTTTTTACCCTATTGGTTATCTTAGAGGAATAATTCAACTCCCTCTAGAATTGTATCAAAATCTCAAAACACTGTGCTATGCTCAAGACAATTTGGAATTCCTATTGTTCATCAATAACAAAGTATAGGATTTAGTGGATTGTTACAATGAAAGGTTATCATCCTTTGAGAGGACTAGACATAGGCACCCAAGAAGAAGAAAGTGCCTACTTCATAGCAGAATTGTCGAGTCTAGACAATTGAGTCAATTCATTGTCAAGCTACCTTGCCATGCTTGAAAGACTTATACTGGTAGTTAGGTATATTCCACTGGATTTTAGAGATATGGTTGGTCATAACAGTCTTTCAACTTGCTCCATCTTTCATATTTTATAAGAATTGACATGGACAGATAAATCATGGATCAATTCAAATAAATCAATTAGTGGTGTATGAGGCAAG
>VDFB02329588.1:0-13586 GCA_007258455.2 Sequoia sempervirens | reverse complement strand
TAGTGAGTCCAAATGGCATCACTACGAACTCGAAGTGCCCACAATGACATCTGAAGGCTGTCTTCTCTATGTCCTGCTCACGGACTCTAATCTGGTGATAACCCGACCGTAAATCAATCTTCGTGAAATAACATGCCCCATGAAGCTCATCAATCAACTCATCTATCCTCGGTATCGGGTATCTGTTTTTGATTGTCCTCTTATTCAGGACCCTGTAATCAATGCACATGCGCAACGTTCCATCCTTCTTCTTTACCAATACAACAGAAGAAGCGAACGGCGACTTACTAGGTCTAATGTGACCCATAGCCAATAACTCCTTTATGGTCTTCTCAATCTCATCCTTCAATCTTTTCGGATGCCTGTAAGGAGTTATCATGATGGGTTTTGCTCCCTCCTCGAGCTCAATAATATGCTCTATCCCTCTATCTGGAGGTCTTCCTGGCGGAATATCACTGAACACCTTATCATGCTTGACTCTGATCTTCTGAATGTCCGGATGATACTCTGTCTTTTGCTGTCCCTCCTGTAAAGGTGCTAAATGACACTCGGCAGCCCACTCTACCATGTCATGACGCATGAGCCGCTCCATTCGGCGAAAGGAAATTGTTTTAAGGTCGTTGTCCCGTATTGCCTTAAGAATGTGAGTCTTCCCGTCGACCTCAAAACGTATTTCCATATCCTTGAGACGAAGTGTGACCTCCTCCAATGAGTGCAACCACTTCATTCCCAATACTAAATCGATGTCTCCCATATTGACAACATAATAATCTGCCTTGAACTCATAGTTGTTCAAGCGTAATGGAAGATCTCTAATCATGCGTTCGCATCCCAAAGTGTACCCATCTGCCACTTTGACTCTGATGCCCTCAAACTCCTCTGTGATAAGCCCTCGTTTCTCAACGAACCTAGCATCAATGAAATTATGCGTAGCTCCTGTATCCAATAGGGGAATGACCCTCTGACCTGCTAATACACCACGGAGCCGGAAAGAACCCTCCTGCTGAATGCTAGACAATCTGCCCTCCTGTATCTGAAGCTCGGGCTCTACCTCCACTCTATGCTCTGGAGTCTCTGTCTCTGACTCATCTGAATGCTCAGGCTGCTCTGAATTTTCTGATTCGGAGTCTTCATAGTATGCCCACATAACACGATTCGCCTTTCCCTTAGGTCTTAGAGGGCAATCGTGATTGGCATCATACGGTCCCTTGCAGTAAAAGCATAACTTTTTCCTGCGAAGGTCATTCAGGGCCTCACGATCCAAGGGTGGGAAGGCTGATTTACCCTTCGAATCGTTTCTATAATCTGATTTGTTTTTGTTATAATCAGATTTGTCATTGCTTTTATTAAACCCTTTGTTGTCTCGGAACGATGAAGAACCTCTGGAGTTAAATTTATTTGCCGGGGCTGCGAACTCCATGTTACGTGCCTTCCTCATCGCCTCCTGTAATGATGGAGGGTCAAAGGCTTTTATCCAGCCTTTAAGTGGTTCTGACAAACCCTCCATAAAGAGAACTACCAACCGCCTCTCAGATATGCTCGGAACCATGACGGAAAGTCTCTGAAAGTCGCTGATGTATGTCTCGAGATTGCCACTCTGCCTCAATTGTGCCAAATCTCTGAAGTAAGTCTCCGGATCCTTCCTATCAAATCTCTCAACCAGCCTGTCTACGAACTCCTGATATGAAGTGATCCTATCATGATGTAGCGTCACCATACCGTGATGCCACCAGTCATAAGCTACTCCCGCGAGGTGCAGTGTAGCGTAACGGATAGCGTCTCTCTCAGCCATCGGACGCAAGGTAAGGAATGTATCAAGCTTGCTAATCCAAGCTTGGGCTGTCATCTTCCCACTGCCATCAAACATTATCAGATTCAACCGGTTCGTTGCATGTTTGAGGTCATTATTCTGCTGTCGGGGTCTCCAATCCTGACGAGCCCTATTGTGTTCACGCCTCTGTGTGATAAAACGGTCAAAAGTGATCCGTTCTCTAACTGCAGGAGGTATCAACTCCCACTCCTCGCTTGCTGCCATAAGGTTATCAGCAAACAAATCATCCCGATCCTCCTCTGGCATAGCCTCATCGGGCTCCTGTCTCGTGAACGTAGGCCTTGTAGGCCTATCAGCTGTCCGTGACACTGTCCTAGGTGCTCCGTGACTCCAAAGATCACCCGCCATCGCCACGATGTGGTACGGCTCCCTCGAAGTCCCTAATCTCTCGCAGCGTCTGTGTCCACTCGCCCATTGCGAGCCGCCGGGACCGACGTTGTCCTCGCTATACCAATATCTCCGAGTGTGGAGTAAGACCTCAGGATCATCCTGATCTCGGTTGTTCTGAGGGATATCTGTCCGAGGTATATCTGTTCTCTCAGCCCTATCATTCCTGTCAGCCATGATCTCCGGCTGCCTGCTCAAACTGCGTTGCCTTTCAATCAAGGCACGTCTGCGTGTATAATACCTGTATGTGTCAAAATCCTCTGGCTGCATGTGATGGCCAAACCCTAGGATGGCAGGATCAAGCTCTGATACCACTGTAGAAACCCCTGGTTTCCCCCTGTTACTGTTCTGACCGATATTTCAAGTTTTTCTGACGTTTTAGGTTTTTGAGATTTTTTTGTGTTTTTGAAGCAATAATGAGAAGGTACGATTTTGACAATAAATGCTAATAAATTCACTAAAAATCAAAGATCTCTGGAAATGCAACAATAACTACGCCAGTATCCTTTATTCAACTTTTCAAGTGATTACAATAATACCCAGAAGGAAACAATGTATAAAAGAAGAATTTTTATTGGGAAAAGAACCTGATTTGCTGGTACGGCTGAAGGTACAAATCAGTACAGCAGTAATAAATATGATCTCTTTCCTTCCCTCTGGCATGCACAATTTCATCAGCTGATATAGGCGCCTCCTTCAGAGCAAACTGGAAGCATTAGATAAAGGCGTTGATTTTATTTTGATGAGGATGGCTCTTCATGAGGTACGGCCTGCTGGTACAGTACGGCCTGTCAGATCTGCCTTCAATGCTGTACGGACTTCACTCACAACAATGACAAATCTCTGAATAAGGTGCGCCAAAAGCAATAGATGGTGTCTGGATACAAATAACTGCAAGTAACTGAAGGTATGGATTTTCTCTGATGCTCTGTAGTTTCCTCTGTATAAGAAAACCTCTGTGGCAATGAATCAAGTGGTATTCCACACTCTCTAAATTGCTTTCCGTTGGAGATGGCTCGTTCCCCAAGGCAAACGAACATGAAACCCTAAGTCTCAGGCTCAGACCAAAATTGATCAGTTTTCAAAACTCAATAAACACATAATGGCACAAATCCCAATGCAAAACCCTCTTAAGGCTGAAAAGTGCGATTTCCTTAAGAATAGGGTTTTCATTAAAATATTCATATTTTAATCTTTTTAATTCTCCATAGTTCTCAGCTGAATATTTTAATTTCAATCAAATGTGAAACTGGCCCCTTCTGATGATGGGCGCACCCCTCAAGGCAATCACTTAAGTTATAATTTAAAATTATAACTTTATAATATAAACATTAAATAATTAATATTTAATCAATATAATTAAATATTTATTATTTCTCGCCTTTGTCCGCTTCGCCTGGGCTCGATGTCGCATTTAACTCTCGGTGATTCTCGATGCCGCCACAGCCTAAATCGCGAAAAATCAGTGTTGGTCCTATTACCGCTAAGAATCAAGCAAGCAAAAATAGCAATTTCAGAAATGACCCTCCATCGTAGCCGTAACGAAGTAACCGGACATCAATCCCTGCTGACTGAAGCTGAGCCAAGCTCCGAGATGACCCCCTATCCAGTCCATCAGCCTACGAGGGTCGTATGATAGGCCAATCCTGTCGTCTGAGAGATGTCACTGAGAAGGGGACATGACATAATCTCTATGAATCTAGATATATTTAGTGTTTGTAATTCTCATCAAGCAACCATGAGGAGGAGTGGGGGAAATACCAGTAGGGTGAGTAGATACTAGATTTCTTTCTAAGTATGCCACTCCAAGTTGGCCACTTGTGGCCAAGGGGGTGAGCGTCCGCCCTTGGGCTTAGGAAGAGGAATCTACATGCCTCCTATTGTAGCTTTTTCCAATCTCTACATGGATTGGTTGTTGGGAAGGATTCAAGGAGTCTCAATCATAAGAAGGATGGATAAGACAACATGGATAGGGAACGCAGGTATAAGTTTATCCACTAAGTACTCCACTCCATGTTGGATGACTGTATGTCTGCCACTTGGGGCCAAGAGGGATGGTATATCCGCTCTTGGGCTTAGCATGGATAGCTTCAGGTGGACTTATCATGTTTCTCATCTAAATCCTATTATGATTAAACTTCCACTAGGCATTATGGATATTGTGTAGTTTATATAGTTTTGAAATAGTTATGTATTTTTACATGGTTTAAATAGATAAGACATTCATTATATAAGTTTGATCATATGAATTATATTTCCAATATTGTCTAACATGATTGCAGGACCTAAGCCAAGTTTTATATTGCTTCAAGCATCTAATTGGTTAGTTATAACCCTAACTACTTTAAATTTTTATTCTAGGGCAAGATTTAGGGCAATCCCAAAAAGTGGACATTACATAAGCAGACCTTCTCTCATCGACTGTCAAAAGCCGCCACCATCTCATTCTGGAAGAGATAAAAAAAGCTATGTGCCACCAACTACACAATAGAGAAATGCCACCCCAACAACAATAATAATACTACCACATTGTCAAAACCCTCTTCATCAATGAAGTGTCCAAGAGGGAAAGAACAAAAAAAGAAGGCTGAGACACCCTTATCCAAGGAAAACAAGAAAGCTAACAAATTAGAAGACAAGGAAAACACTACCTTTGAGGAAACAAAGACGCCAAATTGAAAGACGAGAAAAACTTTGTTGAAGAGGGTAAGAAAAGCGGTAGTGAAAAGAAGAGGAAGGAGAAGGTTATCTATGAGGAGCAACAAGGAGAAAAAGATGCTTACAAACTTAAAAACTTGGAAGACAAAGAAAAATGTGCTCCCAACAAAAAGACAAAATAGCAGCTTAAGAAAGACTATGAAGAAGGCTACTCACAATGAAAGGAAAATTAGCATTGAGTAGAAGAGGAAGGAGAAGTTTGGCAATGAAGAGAAGAGGAAAGAGAAGGCAAGTAATGAGAAGAGGAAGGTGTTGGAGTACAGGACCTGTAATATCCCTTGCTATTTTTGATATTAAATTGCTGCTCTAGCCTTCCAGGAATATTGTCAAACAATTCACATGTAACCCCTTAACTTGCTGGTGTACAGTTTCAGTCTGATTTTTACTTGATTGCAATGGTCTCAAATGTGTTCAAATGCTTTTACTTATCACTACAAAGATTAAATAATGATCTAATATGAAGATGCAATGCAAATACATAAATCTGATATCAAAATCATGCACCTACAGCCAACTGTCAATTTCACAAACACTTGGCATGCATACTAAGGAACTAATTCAAATGGTTCATTACATCAAATATGAGACTTCCCAACTTGACTTCTTTATTGCAATGCATTTCCAATTACAATAACATCATGAATCCGCCAAGACTCTTGGCTTTCAATGGTGATGTACATATAATGCCAAGTCTGATTACAATGATCTGCTACAGTAGCAACTAAAGCTAAACCAATGCAAGTACAATGACTGAAATTTACTATGCTAAAATGACTGATTTTTAATACTTAACATGCTGATTAAATGCCAATGAACTGAGATGCAAATAACTGATGTAAAACCTGGGAATGGATGGCTGCCTGGACATAATCATTCGATTCTCTTTATGCTTGATGAATTTGCCTCTAGTGGAGCAGCGCCTAGCATTCCTATCCTTCCACAATGCCACATGAATTTATGTGGATTTTATTTGCGCTTCTAGCTTGAAATCGTCCTCCTTGACTTAGCCGCCCCTGTTCTTTTGATCAAACCTTTGAATAAATCGAATGGGCCACAAACTCCTTTCAAAATGCATGTAAATTCATCTAAACTCCCTCTAGGATGAACCGCAGCCAACCCTTGAAGAAATTGATGCCAAAAGGAGTTATGTGCAAAATCGTGGCTCCTTAGAGATGAGATTGATGACTGTATAATGTCTGATATAAAATCAGATTATGCAAGATATAATCTCCACCTTCTAATGCAAAAATCATTCCTCCAATGATGTAGCACAAAATATCTCCAATAATCCTCCAAATCGTACTAAGCCAAAATTGGCCCTTGGCCGCTAATTTTGCCCAACTGAGATGACTGATTTATCACCTCCTCAATTGCAACCCTTCAGAGGATATTTCACCCCCCTCAATTATGCTATCAATGGGAGTTTTTGTTCCCAAAGACACTGTGAACAAATTGCATAAACCCTTGGCTCCACAATGGACCTGTAATATCAATTAACAATCTCTGGATGATTGAGAAGCAAGCCCACACCCTCTACTTATTCTTTTCTCCTCAAGAGGTCAGCCTCTTCTAGAAGTCTCCAGTAAAACATTATAAGATTATATTATATTTACACTTTATTATAATAATATAAAATATAACTCATAAAGTGCAAATATGATATCCAACACAATATGTTATCCAACGATATGTTTTCTAACACATTAAGTTATCAAACAGTGTGTTATCCAACATCCAAGATATCATTAGAAACATCAAATGAACTCCTAAATCCACGAAGTGAGCCAACCACAACCTGGGTAATTGCCATGGAGACCTTCTAAACATGCCCTATTCGCCTACGGGGGCCACTAATAGGCTAATCCAACCACAAACAACATTAGGCTAGAAAAGGGGACATTACAGGACCATTGAGAGGGGCGGTGAATCAGTGGTCTAATTACAAATCAAATTTTAATACTAAACTCACTTGTCTGATTCAAAGCAACCCATTGAGACACCTCAATCATTATAGATACTGAATGTGAAAGGAGTCACAAATAACATGCAAATCAGAAAAGATATCCAATCAGCACAATATAAGAAACCACAATGAGCAGACATAACACTAGGTTTATGAGTGGAAAACCCTAAAAGGGTGAAAAACCACTCTGAACATAAGCTTCATGAGCAGACATAAGCTTCATTGGTCAAAATCTTACAGGATACAAGTTGTGTGCCTCGCTAGCTAAAAACGAGCCTCACTGGCAAAACTCCATGTGTCATTAACAATCTTCAAAAAAGAAAATAAAAGATTACAGAGGGTTACCCTGTTTCACTTCAAAATGTTAATTTTTAGATCAGATATGCAAAGCAGAAAGAAACATAACACAGAACAGAAGACACAACAAATTATCCTAGGAAAACCCTTCTACTCAAGGGAAAAACTTGGCAGCAAATTAATCACTTACAAATCAGATACAATAGTGCAAAAGTAGTACTCCAGAATCAGGCCTAGAAAGGAAAAATATAACACAATAGTCCAACACTATAGATAGTGTGAAATTCTTAGCCACAAAGAATAATCAAATCTTCTTCTTGAATGCGAATCTGCTCCTTGAATGCAAACTTGCTTCTTAAGATCAGGAAATCGAATTGTGTTGGAATGAATGAATAATGAGGAGACTCTCTCTCCAATATATACAAGTCAAGGCATTGTTCTCCTCTTGAGCCGACCTAGGAAATACAATATTTTGTTTATAATGGTTAGGCCGACTAGCCTTAAGAATTTATTCTTTTGGGAAATACCTCCCACAGCTACTCAAAAACACTAACACTCCCTCTTAGCTAGGGAGGTATTCTCAAATATCTGGTCATGGAGTCTCTTAACACGACATCCATAATGGCTACACCCAATTGTGGAAAACATAGCTCAGTCTCAAAAATGTGATCTGTACAAGGGCTTTCACCTCATATTTCTCAGTCTCAAAGAAATATACACTACAAGGGCTTTCACCTCATATTTCTTCATCTTAGAGAAATATACACTACAAGGGCTTTCACCTCATATTTCTTCGTCTCAGAGAAATATACACTACAAGGGCTTTCACCTCATATTTCTCCGTCTCAGAGAAATATACACTACAACAAATCTTAATGATGTTATGACTCCCTCTCAATGAGGGCGTCATTTTCCACATCCTTTGTAGCCTCTATTGGTTTGTCAAACTCCCTCTGAATGTCATTTCCACCTCCATGAAGTATCCTTTAGATCTCCTAAAGGTTTCCTCCTCTTTGAAGTAATTGGTCATAATGACAATCTGTATAGGCTCTTATAGGCTCTCCTGACGAATACCAATCACACGAGCTGAATTTATGTTGGAGTTCTTCGGCCATGCAAGAACCTTTCCTTTAGAGAAGGCAACCTTGTACCCTTTGTCCTCCAAGGCTGAAATGGAGACAAGGTTCCTTTTGATCCTAGGTACGAACGATACATCACTCAATTGAAGAGGGATACCCGAGTCTAGCTCGAAGGAAGCGGACCCAACTCCCTTTACGGTATAACGAGCATCATCTCAATTATAACCTATAAATTAGACTCTTTCTCTACTAAGTCTGTAAGATGCTTTCTGTACCCTGTAATGTGACGTGAAGCACCACAATCTATCAACCAAGTATCATTGTTAGATTGTACATTACTTGAAAGAGCGGAGATGAATAGGAATCCTTTTGAATCAACTTTAGAATGACTTGACTCCTTCTGAGATGTCTCTACGTCAATTTCTGCACTAGAAACATGTTGCGTTAACTTTAATTTACAGTCCCGAGCATAGTGTCCATACTTGTCACACCTGTAACATTGAATATGAGAAAGATCCTTTTTTTTTAATTCTAGAACAAAATCTGTTTTCTTGTCTCGATTTCTCTTGAAAGTGCCTCTTTTTCCTTCTCTTCTTTTGCCTCTTTCTCTAGAAGCATGTGCAACAAAAACTTGATTTTCTTCATTATGAGAGTTTCACCCATTTCCTCTTGCTGCCAATCTGGTTTCTTATTGAATACAGTCAGCCCAAAGACGATCAAACTTGGGCAACTTGGATCTCCCACTGATGCTCTGAATAAAAGGCTCCCAAGATTGGGGAAGACCATTTAGTGCCAACATAACAAGATCTCTGTTTGCAACTATATGCCCAATAGTGCTCAACTGATCTCTCAAATTAGAGATCTTCATAAAGAATGAAATGGCTGAGCCATTTTTACATGATGGAGCTGTTGTCTCAGAACAAGGGCTCTACTGGTATTGTTGATCTCATACAGTCCTTTTAGAGTATCAAACATTTCTTTAGCTGTCTTCATCTTGGAGATGATCGGTACTAGGTGATCCATCATAGAGTCTATCATGATCTTTCTAGCTTTCGTGCCATTTTTCTTCCATTGGATTTTCTCAGTGTCTTCAGACGGCTCAGGCATGTCATTTTCTACGAATTCTAGAAGATCATTCTCTTCTAAGGCAATGAGTACCCTAGGTTTCCAAGAGTTGAAGTTTGAAGCTCCATCAGCCTATCTTATACCTTGACATCGGTCACCATCTCCTTTTTCTGAGTAACTGCCCTAAAGAATTGTCTTCTACTCAAATTCAAAAGCAACTGTAATTCTGTATAAAATATGGATGTTGGATCTGCCCTAGATCCCTTCAAGGTCTTCAACAAAATTTGCTCACTACACAAATATGCTTTGAATTTCTACTCACTTAACCTACACTCAGATCTGCAATTTGATATTCAATAAGTACTTTCAAATCTGAACTTTATCTTCAATAGGACTGCTCAAAAGAAATCTGATTTGTACCCTAAAATCTGCTCCTTAGGTCCACAATAATACACCTTCAAAGTCTGCTTATATTCTTGTCGATTTCAGCTTCAAAAAGGTCTGAAACATACTGCTACGAAATTTGCTCCAAACTCGCCTTATAGATCAGCACCAAGAATGCAATTAGATCTGCTCTAAAATAGGTGAGAGATCTGCACCAAAACCACAACAAATTCTGCTCCAAATCAGACTGGAGGTCTGCTCCTAGTCACCTTATATATCTGCTCTAATATGCCACACGTCTTTCTATCTGCTGCTCTTTTTCTGCTAAGGATCTGCTCTTGATGTAGGAATAATGTTCAATGAATTGCTTAGTCAAATCTGATAAGATATTCCTAAACCTTGCTATGATACCATGTTAATTTTTAGATCAGATATGCAAAGCAAAAAGAAACATAACACATAATAGAAGACACAACAAATTATCCTGGGAAAACCCTTCTACTCAAGGGAAAAACCCAGTAGTGAATTAATCACTTATAAATCAGATACAATAGTGCAAAAGTAGCACTCCATAATTAGGCCTAGAAAGGCAGAATATAACACAATAGTCCAACACTGTAGATAGTGCAAAATTCTTAGCCACAAAGAATAATCAAATCTTCTTCTTGAATGCGAATCTGCTCCTTGAATGTGAACTTGCTTCTTAAGATCAGGAAATCGAATTGTGTTGGAATGAATGAATAATGAGGAGACTCTCTCTTCAATATATGCAAGTCTAGGCATTGCTTTCCTCTTGAGCCGACCTAGGAAATACAATATTTTGTTTATAATGATTAGGCCAACTAGCCTTAAGAATTTATTCTTTTGGGAAATACCTCCCGTAGCTACTCAAAAACACTAACACAAAACACTGCTTAAACCACAACCTTTTAACATCATTGTAATAAAGCATTCAACTCTATAATCGTCATCATGTCATCAAGCTTTGATATAACTTCACACTTACCTTTCACAGATCTGAATTCATGCAATCTTCAATGGCAATCCTTATGTACTTATCAAACAGTGCATCAATCTGAAATCATACTCTCTCCCTTAATAATCTTCATATTCTGATCAAGTAAGCATCATCTACACAATCTTCTTGTCATTATCTTTCAATCAAGAATGATACCTCTGCTCTGTCAAAACCCTATCTAACCTGATCACAACATGTCTCAACCATATGAAGATATAATTCAATTTAATTCATTCACTCTTTCTGCAATTACAATGCCCTGTTCATGAAAGATACATACTCACCTCTGTTTGTATTAAAATAATATTTATTATTTATTTATTAATGCTCCATAATGTATTTTATTGTAAGTATATTGATAAGATCGTCTCTGATCTTATATGAAGTTTCTTTTTAGAAACTTTTTGATTTTGTACATTTTGTAAACTATTTGAAGCATTCAGCTTCTTGTAAATAATTCATTCAATATTTTACCAGATATTTCTCGTAATATGGTACGTGAGCTTGTCACCCTCACGGGAGGGCTCAGGATTTTGGGAGAGCCTGCTAAAGTAGGGTTTCTGAAAATCGCGAGCTAGGGTTCGTGGTTCTATTTTAAAGAAGTTTGTGTTTTTACTTCCAGAATTTCGTGGGCTTGTTATCAAGGGTGTATCTGTGTCGTTTTCAATTTTATAAACCGATGTTTTTGAAAAAAATTTGTCTTAAAAAATTATTTGGTGGGTTTTAATATTTTTTTCCCTTAAAAAAATCTTTTGTGGGTTTAATATTTTTTCCCTTAAAAAAAGTCATGGGAGGGTTTATAATTTTTCCCCAAAAATTAAGGGTTTGTTCGTGTATGCCCTAGTTAGGGTTTTTGTAGTTAGGGAGGGCTCTCTGATTTTTGGAAAGGTTTTACCATTTTTCCTTAAAAACGATGTGTCATATTTTGTGCCAGCTACTTGTTTCGGATGAGAAGACAACTTTGCAGACGCACCTGAACAAGATCCAGGAGATTCGAGATCAGTTGGAGGCTATTGGTCGGAAAATGGAGGACGAATGTTAGATTTTAAAGATCAAATGTAAAGCACAAAAAATTAATTCAAAATTCAACACAATAACACAACAGATACCCTGGGAAAACCCTCCTCTTGAGAGAGAAAAAACCCAGCAACAATATATCACTTATATATTGAATCACCACAAAAATGATCTCCTTACAAGAGGCCGATATGAAGGCCTAAATATAAACACCAAAGTATGATGCAACATAGAAGCACAATGAAGTAATTCGTTGATGAAATCTCAGTCTTCTACTATGTTGATCAGCCTTTGATGAAGAACTCACACTTGAGATGAAGAATGACTAATTCGATGATGAAACAATGAGACTCCACCAAGTATATATACAATATAATAGAAGAAGACATGACCTTTCAAAAACATAAGTCGGCCCAACATAGAAGGATGCGCCTCTCCAAATGAAATCGCGTCCATGCAAGAGGTCGGCCTCATTAGCAAATAGTGCCTCTTCATTAATTGGTGCCATTACAATAATTAAATATGATAACCAATGATTGTGTCTCTTCAATAAATCGATATCATATAAATTAAATAGCCCCAGGCTATTATTTAATTTATTATCATGTCATAAGGGGATCGGTTGGAAGTGGAGACCGACGCCGCAAACATCAACACTCCCTCTCAGCTAGGGAGAACACTTCCAACTGCACAAGACATATCACCTCATCGTGATGTCAACCACAATGGCTACACCCATATGTGGAAAAGAAAGATATCACCTCATCGTGATATCAACCATCATGGCTACAGCCTACACCCATGTATGGTATGTACAAGTGCTCATCATTTAACGTGATGTTGTCACCTCACTGTGATGTTCACCATGGCTCTCCCAGAGGGTGAAACACACGTACAAGAAAAATCATCACGGACTCTCCCACGTGATGCTGTCATGGAGTCACACACATGACATCCGCCATGGCTCTCCCAGAGGGTGGAAACAAGGGCTTTCGCCTCAAATCTCAAAGAGAAATGCATTAACAAGGGCTTGCACCTCAAATCTCTCTCAAAGAGAAGTGCATTAAAGAGGATCATTGATACTGAGACTCCTTCTCAGCTAGGGCTTGATTCTCCACCATACCAAGCTTGTCTCGAAAGTACACAAACTTTATCCTAGAGAGAGGCTTGGTGAGAATGATTGCCGTCTGCTCATCAGTGCTGATATATCTCAACTGAATTGCTTTTCTCAATACCATATCTCTGATATAATGGTATTTGATCTCAACATGTTTAGTTCTGTCATGAAATACAGGGTTGACAGAAAGCTTCACACAACTCTGGTTATCACAATGAATGATTGTAGGTTCCATTGATTGCCCAAACAATCCTGCAAGGAGCTTCCGAAGCCACACTACTTCCCGAGCTGCCACACAAGCTGCAATATACTTGGCCTCTGCTGTACTCAATGCTACAAATGATTGCTTCTTGCTGCACCAGGATATCATAGTAGACCCCAAATTGAAGCAACATCCAGAGGCCCTCTTCTAATCAGTGACACACCCTACCCAATCAGAATCAGTATAACCACGCAACTTCAAATCCACACCTAAAGAATATCTCAACCCATATCCAACTGGCATGCAAGTATCTTAGGATATGCTTCCCTGCAACTAGATTTATTTCCCTTGGTTTACACATGAACTGACTAAGTGCACTCACTGCTTAGCAAATATCTGGTCTAGTATTGACTAGATACATCAACGATCCAATCAATTGCCTGAACATAGTGGAATCCATAGGCATAGACATGAATTTGCAATCCATCATACCAAATCTCATCTTCTT
>VDFB02329586.1:0-11498 GCA_007258455.2 Sequoia sempervirens | reverse complement strand
CTGGGTCAGTTATCACATCCATGAGGGTTTAGCAGAGGACAGGGAGAGATTCAGTGAAGCAGATGCTTCTAGAAGTTATCTTCTCCACATGACAAATGGATGTGAATTCAGATTGTATTGGGATCCAGGTGGTGACAGTTCGGGTACTGAGTATTGGATGGGTCCCACTAGGTTACTTCACTATTCTCAGCACGGTGAAGTTGGAGGCAATAGAGCGCAGAGGCAGTCTGAGGATGACAGTCACGACAGACTTTCACTCTGGGTTTGGGATCCAGGGATAGCTTCCGCAGTTGAGTTTTTGTTGATACTACAGGAGACAGTTCGAGATGTGTGGGACATTTCACAGTTTTTCTTTTGGGCCTCTCGAGGATTGGAGTTTCTTTGCAGTGGAGATTGCTTGGGGTCAAGCAATTTCAGGGAGGGCGGACTGTCATGTCCCCATTTTTTTGGCGAGCATCAGAGTTCGTAAGATTAGCCTATCAAGAGACCTTCGTAGGCTAATAGAGTGGTTAGAGGGTCGTTTGGGAGCTTGGCTCAGCTTCAAATTGGCAGTTTTGATCAATTGGCTTTCGTTCGGGCTCATTCGGACGTTTCTTGCAGAATTGCTATTTTTAGCAGTTCCTGGCAGTCAGCGTGGGACCCCTGCTATTTTTAGCAGTATGGCTTTGGGCAGTGTTCAGAATCACTTCAGTGTTCGTCAGCTTCAGACGGATTAGTCATCGGATGAGTAACGAGGGAAATATTAATATTTAATTGCATTAATTAAATATTAATTAATTAAGGATTATAATATAAAGTTATAATATTAAATTATAACTTAAGTGGTTCTACTTGAGGGGGTCGCCATCATTAGAGAGGGGGCCAAATTGACATTTAAATTTATATTAAAATATTTGGCTGAGACTATGGAGAAATTAAAAGATTAAAAGTTGAATATTTTATTAAAACCCTATTATTAAGGAAATCGCACTTTTGAGAGTTATAGTGCATTTGCATTGGGTTTTGGGGGATTATGACATTTGTGAATGGAAAAATGATCAGTCTTCGACAGAGAACGGAAGCTGTAGGGTTTCAGTCTCGAAACATTGGAGAACGAGCCATCTCCAGTGGGAGCGATTCAGAGGATGTGAAATAACATCTGATTTATTGCCAGCAGAGGAATTTCTTCACTCAGGAGAAATTACAGAGCTTCAGAGGTTATTTTATCTTCAAGGTTTTATCAGTATTTTACATCTAGAGAACTTATATCTATCAAGGCGTCTAGTTTATGGTTATTCTGGAGGCTTGAAAAGGGAGCCGTACAAATTCCTTTATTGCTGCTACAGCCGTACTTTCTTCCAGCAAGCCGTACTTTTGTGCATCTCAGACAGGGAGTGATCTGGGGTTTGCTTAGCAAGTCATTCAGAAGGTTTAACAAATTTGAGGCGCATATTTACTTCACATCTGGAGGTCCAGAGGATAGCCGTACTACTTATTCATTGTTTGCTGCTGACATCAGGGCCGTACTGAACAGTACCAGGCCGTACCATCTTCAAGGAGGTGTCTTCTTTGTTCTAGCCAAAACGCCTATCTCTCAGGTTGAGAATCTTCATCAAATCTTGGCGCCTAGGTATCTGGGACAGTCTGCAACCAAAGAACAGAAGGAGAAGGGAATATTTCATGCAGCCGTACCAGATTTGTACTTCCAACTGCTGCAAAAATACTAGGTTCTTTATGTTTAATAATTGCTGGTTCATTGTTGCATGTTAGCAAATCTTCACTGTAATGCTTTTTGAGGATTAATAAATTATCTGGCAACATTGTTCTCAGTAGATTTCATAAGTTACGGAGTTGAAGCATTTTATTTGAATATATTATTATTTTCAAGCAAAATCGTACCATTTCATTTATTGCTCAAAAACCCAAAAATTGCGAAAAAACCAAAAACGTCAAAAAAGACACAGAAAACAGTCGGAGACAGAAATAGGGGAACCAAGGGGTTTCTACATACCTTTCCAGGCGTCCATCTTAATCTGACATTGCCCCAACAAATCCTCCCATAGCGCAGACTTACACAAGCCTTGGAACAAAGGTACTCCAAGATGTTTGGATGGTAAAAGGGCCACTCTGAACCCCAATATGCGTGCAATCTTCTTCTGGAGGACCTTCTTGGTATTGAAGAAAATAATCTCTGACTTCTCTTTGTTCAGGATTTGCCCAGAGACACTGATATATTTATCTAAAGCATCATGGATAACCGCTGCTTCCTGTAGAGTGGCTTCCCCACCCAAAAGAGTATCGTCAGCAAACTGCACATGCGTGATTGGCTCAACGTCTTGAGCCACCATAATCCCCTTCCAAAGCTTTTGCGACCTCAACATTCTGAAATGCCTTCCCATGGCCTCGGCCATAATGATAAATAGAAAAGGCGATAATGGGTCGCCCTGGCGTAATCCGTTGGTGGCCTAGAAGAAACCACATAGAGAACCATTGACTAAGACCGAGAAGCGGGGAGTAGTGATACAGGTACGAATCATTTCCAACCAACCATTAGCGAAGCCAAATTTCTGCATAACAGCCAGCAAGAAGCACCAGTCAACCCGATCATAGGCCTTGCTAACATCTAATTTTATTAGCATACCCTGCATTTTGCTCGATGTTAAAGAGTGGATTGTTTCTGCAATAGTTATTATGCTGTCCATGATTTCCCGACCCGGAGTAAAGCCGTTCTGTTCTTCAGAGATAATCGATCCAAGCACCTTCTTCAACCGATTCGCCATGGCCTTAGCTAGAATTTTGTAAATGGCATTGCATAACGAAATCGGCCTATAGTCGGCAAATGACGTGCACACGGGTTTTTTTGGAATTAGAGCAATAACCGTGTTGTTAATGTCCTTGACAAAGCGCTTCTTTTTTCTAAACTCCTCGATGAATTCCCAAATGTCAGAGGCAATGAAAGACCAACACTTTTGATAGAAATTTGCTGTCAACCCGTCGGGGCCCGGCGCCTTATCAGGATTCAACTCGAATGTAGCATTCTTGATCTCCTCCAGGGAGAAAGGCTCCAAGAGCATCCTATTGTCCTCATCCCTGATGAGGTGAGGAATGCAGTCCAGGAAGGACCCATCCCAATCCGACTCACCCTTCAGACCCGCCAGAAGGGATGAGAAAAAACCAATCGCCTCCGCCTCTAAGCCATCACGATCGTCTACCACAGAACCGTCTAATCTGGTAATGCACTCAATTCTGTTTATTGACCTTCTGGAGCGCGTGGCAACATGAAAAAACTTCGTGTTGCAGTCGCCAGCCTTCAGCCAATTTTCCCGAGCTTTGTCTTTCCAGAACCTCTCCTCTCTCGCAAGCAGTTCCGAATGCCACGCCTTCAACTCCTTCTCCCTGTTATATTCCGTAGCAGACATCCCAAACTGAATCACATGTTCGTTCAAAGCCTCCAAATCAGCTTCCACCTTACCTTTTTCGACAAAAATGTCCCCAAAGGTGGACTTGTTCCATTCCCTCAGTTTGCTTTTTATATGCCCAATTTTCTTAATTAACCGGAAGCTAGGAGTCCCACCGCCCCTGAAGCCATCCAACCACCAAGCCTCCAAAAGACCAATCAGGCTCGAGTCGCGCCACCACATGGACTCGAATTTGAAGTAGCAGTTTTTTGGCCTCTCCCCCAACATGATTTTCAATAAGACAGGATAGTGGTCAGACACTGAGATCGGAAGAATGCTGGAATCACAAATGAAGTCCGCCTTGTACCACCCCAGCCCCAACAGGAAGCGATCGAGCCGTTCAGAAATGTTGGTGAAGCCAACCCGCCTGTTAGTCCAAGTAAAGGAACCATTTTTCGGAGCGCAATCCACCGCAGGCAAGCCAAAAACAAAATCCCTGAAATCTAGCATTGACTGATTTACTTTATATACTCCACCGCTCTTCTCATTAAGGTCCAAAATTGCGTTAAAATCTCCCCCAAGCACAAGCTTGTCACTTTGTAGCTGTTCTACCAAAGCTCGGATGGAATTCCACACCAAAATTTTCTCCTCTGTCCTGATAGGCCCATACACATTAAACAAGGGGAAATTAGCCTTCACAAGCCTGCAACGGACCACCCCAAGAACCCAGTTCACCTGCCTGTCGAGCAATTGAAAGTCCACGGTATTAGAAGACCATAAAATGCCAAGGCCCCCAGAAGAGCCGACAGCATCTACGAAAACCCCTTTCCATATTTTACAGTAATTGATAAACTTCTCCCCAGCCAGAGAGCTAATCTTAGTTTCTTGTAGCAAGACAATATCTGCCTTAATACAATCAAGATGACGCTTAACCAAGCGTCGTTTGTCAGGGGCCGATAGGCCCCTGACATTCCAACTAAGAAGCTTCATTGTTGTCCAAGGGAGGCCTTTGCTCCCTTGGATGTTAAAAAAACCTTGATACTCTGCAAGCCTTTCTCCCGCGCCTCTTCTTCCCGCTTTACCTTGCCAGATTTCCTCCCTCGAACCTTCTTCGCCGTCCCCAGAAGCTTTGCCGCACTTTGGCTGATACAGCGTGGATCAATAACATCTAATTCATCTTCTTCAGAAACCTCCTCCACCTCATCAGCGGAGGCCCCCAAGAGAGGAATGGACTCCGAGTCAAAGCCCAGCTCCGGCCCCCCAGGCTCCATCACACACGAAGGAAAATCTGGATTCTGAGCCACCGAAGGCACCCCACCCGCCACAGGGGAGATGGCATCAGAGGGGGCAGACCTTCGGTCGCCCAGAGTAGGAGGGATCCCCCCTTCGGCAGCACCCTCCCAGACCACCATCTGAAGAGAAGCAGGAGACGACTTCTGCTTTGGTTGCCATATTTTCTTGGTCTTTGCCTTTTTTTTACAGTTCTCCACATTGTGGTCCATGCTGTGATAGCGCGAGCAAAAAAATTTGTCATCTTCGACTTCTACTGATTGGATCCAGTGCTCTCCGCCCACGCAAAGCAATATTTCCTTTGGAATTTTCTTGATAGCTGCGACCTTAATCCTGGCATAAATGTAAGAGTCACCTTCGATAATCCCCATATCTACATCCACCAGAGTCCCCAGAGAGCGTCCGATCTTAACCAAGCATTCTTCAGCCCAATACTCAAGCGGAAGGTTATACATCCGAATCCAAACCGGTTTCTCATAAGGTTCATGTTTTGCAGCATTGAAATTAGGGCACCATTTTTGCATATACAACGAGGATCCATCTATTTTCCAGAGACCGCCCTGTAGAACAGTATCCCGAGCCTCAAACGAACTGAACACAGCAATGAAGAACCCCTTTGGTAAAAATTTGACGATTTCCGCCGCTTTCCAATTGCTCGCTATCCAAGATTTGATCTTGTTTCTTTCGAACCTAGGGCCAGCGGCTCTGGCAATGATCGCAAGATCCTCCAACATGCCCGCCTCTTCCTCAGCCTCACACGACAGATCGATGGTGACAAAGGTCTTATGGCACGGGGCATGGCAAGAGACCTTCGAATCCTCACCAACCATCTTCTGATCGCCATCCCTGCCATCCGAGCCTGCCCCTGGCCGCAGCTCTTCTGCCGAATTAAAAAGTGAATTATAAATTATAAACATCTCCAAAGTACGCAAAGGAAATATAAAAGAAGATGCAAAAACAGAATTTGATATCTTTAGTCATTCTTATATTTTCCCATTCGATGTTTTGACTGTGTGTTCAACTTGGAACCCTAGAATGAAAACCCTAGAGGTATTTGTCTTCGGAAAAGTGATTTCTTCCTAGTCAAATTGAATGTGAATTCAGGCAGAATTCACAGTTGCATTAAAATGGAGGGAGGTACTAAGTTAAGTTGCCGGATTTTATAGTTCCCAAGAATTACAAGTAACAAATTTATTGGGATTCGCCAACAAATAATGAATTTGCAAGTGTCGTGTATGTGAGTGGTAAACAATTTAGAAATTATAGTGGTGTGTGCAGTAAAAATACAAGTTAAATTCAGATTTTATTCTAAACTGAGTTTACACCCAGCCGTACCTTTTTGGAGTCCCAAAGGGGACTGCACACATTTTAAGCCTTTCAAAAAGGGAGGCCAATGCATGTCATAAGGCATTTAAACCTTCTCAATACCTAGTGCAGCCCCTAAAAGAGTTTCCAAAGTAAGCCACAGCTTATAAGAAGTAAGCATAGCCTTTGATTAGCTGCCATACCATTAATTGGAGGGCTGTACCAATACTTGGAGGTTCCGTACAGCTTTAAGGAGATTGATGAGAGATAAGTAAATGCTGAAAGGTCTTCGAGTATACTTCACAGAGGTCACCAATCATTTATGAATATTTGAATTTTATTTTATGTCACCAGTCAAATGTAATTCTAATATATCAATCTGCAACAGCAATTTTCATGTTTGCCAAATTATATCTGGTGCTTACTAATTCCACTATTTTGGTAAAATTATTAAGATCTGGAAATTGAGGAAATTAATTATATGATATAGAATATCTGCCAAAGAAACATTGCATTATACACCAAATTCAGTTGCATGCAAACTGTTTGACGAAATGCCTGCATAATAAAAATTGTGAAGACTGCAAGATTTGGTATATCTTTTCTCGGCAGAAATATTGCAACCTACTTGTTGCAGAATTTGTTATTCATTGAGTTATTCCTTTCAAATTAATTCTTTTGTGAATTGAGTAAATCTAATAACTAACACAAGTTTTATATCGCGGATATGGTTAGAGGAGGTGTTATGGCTTTGTGTACAATTTTTCTACTTTATAGTCCTCTGTGTTCATGTTCTTCAATCCCATCCCATTTTACCTATAATTTTCACTCTACATTTAATTAGAAATTGTAAGCATTCATTATTTGTATTAAATCTTTTTATGCAATAGATAGTCATGAAATACAAAATCTCATCTAGTGCAAAAGTGCTGAATTCCATTGTGCCCTAGCTTGAGAGAAAAAAGAAAGGTTTTGATATTATTTTGTATGCATTGCATACTTGAAATCCTTAGGCTATAGGTTGAAAAAGAAACTTCCCCTTATAATTTGTAGAACAATTTTACTGTACATCTATATTATGTGTCACATTGAAAGCTGTGAATTAAAATGCTAACATGTGTTAAGATCCAGAATGGACAGTGTTACACCAGGCTTCTATGGCATCATTCTACATATGGTGATGGGTTGACTTTATTAGCACCATAATTTGGTTTATCAGTGATGCAGGTACACACCTTTTCTGAAATGTGTACTTAAAAAGATTTTAAGACTGTCTTTTTTATGTTAACAGTTTTAGGTCCCATAAACAATTGTCCAATTCTCATGAAAATCAAAGTGAGTTTCAACAATGAACAAAAAGAGTAAAGCAGCAAGTAGAATATTTTCAGACTTTATAGCCCTAAACAGTAACTCTAAACAACCAGGGTGCAGAAGATACTAACTTGAGTCTGATTTCCAAGAATCTCTTGAATAGACATTTTTTGAGACATTTAGAAACAATCAAAATGCGATGAGATGCTTTATCATCAACAAAGTAAAAAATAGTTGTATTTGGAAAATTTCCTGCTAGCATGAAGAAATGCCAATTTACCTTGGACATTGCATCTTGTATGTGTTTTTCAACCTGCAAAGAATAAGTGCAAAATATAAGATCTCCCCATGGACTTGGGAAACCAAGAATTACACAAGAATTAAGTGATCACCTAAATAATAGAGTAATATAGATTTCTAGGCTAGAGACAAATAAAAGGGTATGCATAAACAGTTATTAGTGTTAATAAGTGAAAAGCAGTACCTTTTGCACTGCAGCCTGGGTAATCAATGGCCCCTGTTTGCAAGATGGAAAATCAAGCTTTGGAAAAGTATAGAATTAAAAAAATAAAATTATAAAAGCAATCTTAAAGTCTGGTTCTTCAATATAGTTCTATGAGGGGAAAATATTTGGATTTCCTCGAGTGGTGTAATTAGATGTGGAGATACCTCATAATATCTTAAATTTTCATCTGATGAAAAACTTTCGAGTATGAAAATAACAAAAATCATAAAACTGCATCACTAATTTCAACCAAGCAATAACTGATAGTGATTACAAATAAAATTATGCAAATTGACCATTCCAATGATTAGTCTCTCACACACATATGAAAATTCAAAATTCAACATCTATTAATTAAATTCAAATCGAATTTTATTTGTACATATCTACCAAGTAACAAAACAATCAATTATTTTACAACATTAAATAATTGTCTCTGAATACGCAAATGTTAAATACTGAAGATCTCATTCCAAATTAGAATATGTATATCTATGTAGTGGCGCTTGTTTGTGTTAGATAGTAGAATGCATTCTATTTAAAAGTCCAACTTGTAGATCACCTGCACAACACCTTCCTCCAAACCATTTCCAACTCTCATTTCCTGTACTGCTGTACTAAAAACCTTTGCAAATTTTTCATAGATACCTGCACATGAGATTGAATAGAACCAGGTAATATTAGATGTTTGAGCTGGTAAAACTTCAGAAAAATAACCTACAGCTGATTTCTATCGGTGCTAGAAATCACATGTAATACATAAAACCACTTCCATAAGGCAATGTAGAACTCTACAATTTTTCAAATTTTCAACCTCGGATAGAAAAATCAGTTTAACCTTTGGATATAACATAAACTTCAAGACAAGATATCTATTTCAAACCTAATGAAGTAATCAAGAGAATACACATAACAGGATAAATTTAATTTCGGACAAAAAAAAATTAATGTGTATTGAATCATCTGCTACAACAGTGAAGAACTTGTATAGTCCAGTTGTATGTCCATAGAAATAAGGGAATTATTTAAAGATAATGAATCATAAATTCCTTTGTCGTAATGTTGTCTTTGACGTCCAAAACAGTGCTTTAAACAATAAAAAGGATAAATTAAGGTAATAAATAATTGTTGTGCCTGTATGTGGCCATGTGGGCCTTGAAGGGGACCCTGATATTGATGGTTAATTGCATGAAACCTATATGACGAATCCAGTTTGTAGTTTTTTGTGATCAACATTAATTTCCACTTTCAGTTTTTTTGTTACAATCTATGCTCCTTAGGAACGCATCCCCTGCCCTAGATGCCTCTATCCCCTATAGGGGCTATTCTAGGGATGCTAGGAAGGGTAGGAAATCCCCTCCCTGTACCCCCCTTTTTTGCAATATCAAGAAACATATAAAAATAAAAAGAGGATGGCTAGCTGTCCCCAAGACAGCTAGCAGACATCCAAACCATCCCAAGGATGGCTAGCTATGCCTTGATGTACCCAAACCCTTTTTTGGTGCTTTAAAAAAACACAATTTTGATTTAAAAAGGGGATGGGTTGACCATGAGGTATGTGTGGTTTCAAGGTCTTCATTTGGGCTTGGCGCTACCCTTGTCTAATGTCCCCTTCCAAGGACTAATCAAGAGTGACCAATTAGCCTATCTTATTCCCATAGGCTAAAATAGAGGATCAGGGAATATCTTTAATTTAATTATAAATATTATCTGACCAAAAATATCTTAAGGGTAATATTATTTAATTAATTTAATAAAGTTTATGAAGTGACTTTAAGGGGGTTATTTAATGAAGTTTTAAAAAGTCACTGTATTTCCCAAGGTTTAATTAAAATATTAAAACAGCGGGAATTTGCAAGGTCATTAGAGAGAGATACAAAAGTGCTTTTGCAAGCTCATTTTGATTATACTTGAATATTTTTATTTTGTGTGGATTTTGGAAGGTTTCTTGGAGCTCGAAACCTTAGGATGAAAACCCTAAGGGTAACTGAATTCAGTGACACAACGATTCTACCCTAGCCAATTTGTTGGAGAAATTGCTCAAATTTCTCATACTGATTCCCCAGGTAGAGATTAGAAATTTGTGAAGTCTCTTGCAGAGATGAATTTCAGAATGAAAAGATTTTAAAATGGGGAATGCTGGAATGAGCAAAATATTATTTTATTATTCATAAAGCTAGCTGTACTGTTCCAGTATTTGGGATGGTTTGTTTGTCTTAGTTATCATATGTATGAAAGTGTTTGATACTATTTGTGAAGGAGGATGGGTGTTTCATAAATTCCTATCGTAGCCTTAATTGTTCCAGCCACACCTATTGATGAGTCGTCAGATTAAGGGAGGCCAATTTATTGGCATTTCTTGGGTGTGGCTGTTCTATGCAAATTGCCATTATTTTCATTAGCCACCAAGGATATTACAAATCTGGCGTGGGTCCCATTTAATATACCAACAAATGAAAAAAGCAGCCGCTACATTTAATAATACTGTCCATGATGTCTTTATTAACTATTCCTTTGTGTTAATAGAGAGAGAGAGAACATCATAATTCCTATTCAACTACCAATGCTCACAAAGGTTCTATAATTTCTATGATGAATGATTGATCAATGTTATCATATGAATATTTGAATTTCCTTATATTTTAAATTTTTCCCGGTTTTTTAATAGTCGTCCCCTAAAAAAAGGCCTTAAAAGAAATCCATCTCAAAAATGTTTACCCCCATTCCCTGTTGCACCCATCCCAAAAACTTCAGGGTGCATAGGCTATAGCTCATTTTGTTTCAAAAAAATCAGATATTTCCAAAAATTCTATAAGAGAACATTCCATGTTCCCTCGGCATGCTTAATAAGAATCTTTTTTTGGTACCATAGGCTATAGCTCATTTTGTTTCAAAAAAATCATATATTTCCAAATATTCTAAAAGAGGACATTACATGTTCCCACGGCATACTTAATAAGAATCTTGTTTCGGTAGCATAGCTTACACATTCACAAGGGATAAAACTTTCTGCTCTGCAAAACAGTAGACCTTTGTAAAAGGCCGCCAGATTCGTTTCTCAAGACTTGAGAATCATAAAATATTCTTACACTTGCACTGTATGCATACTGCATAAATCAGATCAATGTTGAATTATTTGTGGACCTATCTACATAAAAGGATTCATCATTACCAGAAATGAGAAACCATAATCATAAGAGATAAGAAGATGTTATATTGTTTCCTATAATAGTATAAAATATAAACTATCAATCAAATAAAACATATATTGGATTTTTAACAAATCAAGAAAAAATTATGGAATGTCATACCTTCTTGCACTAGTATTCTATTTACACAAACACAAGTTTGTCCAGCATTACGAAATTTGGCTGCCAGCTGTATAGCACAATTAAAGGTATTACAATGTTCAGAAAAAAAATATTAGTGTCAGTGGGCATTAAATTTAAATTAGAAAATATACTAAATTAACTTATTAAATGTAACTATAATCCTCCCACTCCACCTATGACACTTTATGATTCAACATCTTCCTCACAGTTTTCAACAATTCTATATTTTATAAGATCAATGTTTCCTTGCTAAAAGGTGAAATAAATTGATATAGGAAAATAAAAGTTACAAAACATCAAAACCCAGCAACATCAATAGAAGATTGAAATAAGTAAAGCCGATCGCAGACTATCATATTATCCATGCTGCACAATAGT
>VDFB02329585.1:0-21877 GCA_007258455.2 Sequoia sempervirens | reverse complement strand
GGGATGTTGGCTTAACTCCCTTCTTGAAAGATATGTAGGGATATGAGTATATTCTCACCTGCAAATTTTGTAACTCCTAGAAAGAATGAAAGGTTTCAATTGGTAGAATCTACTTTGAAGTTATAAATATCCTGATTTTATAATCTATAGAGTTATATTGCAATGAATTAGAATGGCTAAAATCAGCAACAAAAGGTACCCAAAATTTATGGACAAATTCTTAAAAAAGTAGAAAAAGATATTTGGCTTCAAAATCTTCTCATGGCCTATGCTTTGGTAATTTTTCACATTATGTGTGACTTTAATCTTGAAGTAAGGCTTAATACAATTGATGGGTATTATTTTCCTCTCTTGAATTACATTGATAAAAAATAATGGGTCAATATCCCTTTTTACCTATTATCCTTGTTGATGGCATAGATTGGTAAAGGGGCATAGCCACTCTAGCATTAGGGATTAATTGTTGAGCTCTATAATTTTTTTCTCAAAACCACCCTAAGAACTCCTACCTCCATCACTAATCACCTAGAAATCATACTCATTTAAAATAAAAAACTTCATCCCCACATATCCCCCCCTTCATATTCAAAAGTTGAACTCAAAATGGTATACCGAATTAATATTTTCTCCTCTAATCCATATTTTATCATTTTTTTGAAGAGAACCACCCATCATAAAAGGAAATACCTTTCATCTCTTCCTATCCTAAAAAGAACAAAAATGGGTCCCTTTGGTTCTATCACTATAAAAATTTGTGATGAGACAAATCCTTATTGTAAGAGTATTTCTTGTAGTGGGTCAAGTAAAAGGAGATCTACCATGCTAGCTAGTGGTTTTTAGAACAAGAGAAATGATAAAAAAAGGAAGGTTGAACTCTAGAGGAAGGTGTATTGGGATTTTTTAATGAAGATTTTCTTCCTAGTGATTATGAGGAAAGCCTGGATAATAGTGAATAGGAATGTGAAGGGGAAGAAGTTAGTGAGTTGGAGGAAGAAGGGAACAAGGGGAGGAGGAAATTTTTAAGGAAAATAAATATGAGGAAATTAAAGCTCTTGATTTAAAGAAGGAAGGAAAGATTAATATTAATGAGGATAAGGAGGGTTTTGATAATGAGGAAGACACTCACTTTAAGCCTCTACAAATTTCACATGATTAAACTAAGGAGCTGGAAGATGCTATTTTGAGTGTCAAATTTGATCATGAACATGATAATATGAAAGACAAGATCTCTATGCTAGAAGAGGCTATAGGTAAATTCACTTAGATTATTGAGGGGATCATGGAAATGGCTATCTTTGGCATGATCTTCAAAAAAAATATGATCAAGAAAAATAATCTAATAAGAAATGAAACTATCAAGAGGACATCATTTAAACTACAACTGCCGAAAATATGGAGGATAAAGACTAACATGAAGTACTTGACAAGCTAAAAGTTGATTGGAACCTTATTTGTAGTCCCAAAGATTAGTGGTCATCTATTGTGGTTAGTCATCCCCAGTTGTTGTTTTCCTGTGTTGGTTTTTGTGGACACAAAAAATGTATCCCCTTTTGCTTGCTTGATTTGGGAATAATTGATGATAAATTGGACTTAATGAGGCCTTGATTTAGTGTTTTGAGGTGTTTTACACATCCACGCTAGGTCTTAGAGCCTTGCAAACTAAATAAAATGCAACTAACGATGTCTTGTAAAGGTTTTGTAAAGAGTTTCACATTTTTCTATACTTCTATTAAGTAAGTCTAATGGACCTATCTTTCCCTTAATTCGACATTGTAAAATATATTTAATTGCATCAATTTAGAAGACTTGTAAATTCAACTTAGTTCTAATCTAGTGTTGTAATGTGTTCTACACATTCACATTGGATGTTATGCCTTTATAGGCTATTTGGACCTCATTTTAATTATGTAAAGTGTATTTAATCACACGGGTATGTACAGGATCATGATGGTCGAAAAAGTGGTGATATGGTGGGTATGTGTAGGGTATGTGGCTGACGATTTATTTTTACCCAAAATTGATGAAACAAAAAATGGTTTTCAAAGGATATTCTCATCTTGCCACCAATATAAATTATTCTTTACTTCAAATGAATTTAATAAATAATTATTACTCATTTTCTCTTTTAATTATGACTAAAGTCCTAATTAATAGGCTGATTGAAAAACATTTATAGCTTTCAAATGATGTTAGATTTTTTGAATCCAAAACATGCATCACATTCTATGCTTCTAATACTATAGGATTAAAAAAAAAATAAAAAATTATGAAGTTTTGGCAAAGTTGAGGTGGTCAGACATACAAGTTTTTATGCTTTTTAAAATTTTGTAATAAAAAAATCATAATTAATTATTTACTTCAAAAAAATTACAAAAAAATATGTATCACATTGGGACATGAGTTCTCTACTTATATCTAAAATATTATAAAAAAATTATCATCTTATTATCGTTAGGGTGGTCAGATATACACCTACTTCTTATTTTTTCCCTGAAATTTAAGTGCTACTGCATTGAAATTTCAAATTTTCACCAAATAGATTTAAAAAATAAAATAAAAGTAGTAGTTTATAAACTACATTTAATTTTCTACATATTATATTCTTACATATTTTTGAAATAATATAGATAACATATTCAAATTTTTACATCAAGTTGCCTAACTTTGAGTTTTCTAAATTTTATCACCACTTAAGGGCTTGTTTTTTCCATGATTACCCTACACATACCCACACTTACATATTGAACTTTGTGCCCTTAGCCCTAATTACCCTTTACATCATCCTTAATAGGCCCCTATGGTCCCTTATTGTGCATCATGAGGCATAATTAGTTCAAAAACCTAAATAGAACAACATAAAAGCCAAAATTATTCACTCCCAGACAATCCAACTGGTAAAAGAGCACCTATGAGACCAAGTCCCCCATCTAGGTGAATTAGTCCCATCCAGGTGGGACTAAGTCACCTAGCTTGGCTACTTAGTCTCATTTGGGCTATATTTGAGGTTCAGGCTAGAAAAAAATAATTTTAAGTTTATTTTTCCTTCATGTTAGCCTTACTGATCTAATTAACAAGAAAATTAGGCGAATTTCCTATAAATACAATATTTTAAACCCCAATTTATAACTCATTCATCTTATTCATAATTCATCTTCCATTTCAAGTCAAGAAAGTTAGGGTTTTAGGATTGCAAATCATCAAGAAATATTTTTCAGACATTCAAGGGAAGATTCTTCATCTATTGTTGCAGAAAATCAAGATCTATTACTATGGAAAGTCTCTAACTCCATTGCTTCATATTTCATTTTCTTATTTCTTCATTTTGGTTTAATTACCTAAAAAGGGTTGTAACCAAGGGAAACCCCCATGCCCTAACATTCAACATTTCTCTCTCTTTCCTTGTGCATTTGTAGATTTAGGTATCTTGAAGGCTTGGTAATCATTAAATAATAGGTTGCAAAGTTGTTGAAGACATCTCCTTGTTGGCTAGGTCATAATATCAATAAAAAGTTAGTTACAGTGCTGAAAATTAGACTTTCAAAACCAAATACTTGTCAAGAACCAATGTGTAGACCGAGGGCTTCCATTTCCACTTTTGGATTTTCAAAAAATCCAAAGTGGAGTAAGGAACCAATAGTGGTGACCTAGTCTCACTGTGCATGCTTGTCATCTAGTTTTCTATAGATTTGAATACCCATTTGGCTGAAACAGGCTCCAGTGTAGTTTTCTAGATTTGGGACTAAGTCACCCAAAATGGCGTAAGTGTCCTAGTAGGACAAATTTTAAGGATCAAAAAAACTTTCATTCTCCATTCCATTCTACAACACGTTTCTAGGTGCATGCTTTCTCTTTATCTTTCCTATTCTATTTTGTTTTCATTTCTATTCATCTTTCTAGGTATTTTTGCATACATCATTGTGTTTTCAAACAAGATGCATTTCTTTAGTTTTCATCCATTAAATTCAATAAATTTTATATATTTTCAGCATTTATATCATTCCATTTAGACATATTTCATCCATATTTCATTAGTCTTGAGTGGGGACATTGTACATTGTTACCTATAGGTGCATACTATGTATCATGTCCTTTAAATTTTGTCTTTTGTGGTCTTTAATTCCTTACTTTTCACCCAAGTATAAGGCCTTTTCCTTTATTTTAACCTTAGTTGTAGGATCCTCTAAGATTCTAACATCTTGTTGTGTGTTCTTTAAGTTTCAAAACATAAGTTGTTGGCACCTAATATTTTAAAAAATTTCATCAGTTTTGTGTGTTTTCCTAACCTCTCGATGGTCAGACTTGTTCTCCTCTTGTAGTATCAAGTGTGTTAGTAGATTATGTAGTCAAAGATTCAGAGGTTTTCATAACTTCATAAATTCTAACTTTGGGCTACAAAGTTTCAACTTTCCGCAACAAGGTGATATGTCAAGTTCATCCCACATTTTTTGAGGTGCTACCTATGCATTTAAGGAGGCATACAGTACAACCTGGAGATGTCTTATCAAGGACTTTTGTGAAGCGCACAAATCCTAGGGTTTTCTTTATCAAGAATTAAAAATAAAATGACATATTAATTCATACCAAACACACATCCTGTCATTTTGCATGACTTAAGGTGGTGGAGATTTATTTTGTTAATCCTTTAGTTGTACCTCCACCTTCTACAATTATTTCTTTAGGCATATGAGTGTTCTTGTTTTGTATTGTGAGCTCATGCAGTCTAGAATTCAAAATTGTGGGCTCCACATAAGGGACATAGAGCTGGGATCCTTTAAGTTGGAGGAATTTTGGGCATGTTTGGAAAGTGATAGAAGATCTCTTGTCGATGCAAAATTATTAGAAAGCAAACTAGCTCACAGCAAGGTTTTTTTTAGAAGTCGTGTTGAGTGTAGACCTAATAGGCGCATGTGCAAGAAAATATATTCCTAACATGTAGGAAATAAAAGTTGTGGATGGGACTATTGTTACTAAAATTACTCCTAGAGTTGTTTCCCATGCACTAAAGATTCCTGAGAAAGCGGTCCTAAAGAACATGTCTGTTGCAATGGCTACTGAGTTTTTCAAAGTCAATGAGATCTAGCACAAGAATTCTATGGCCAAAGGGTGGTTGAAGTCAGAGAAAAGAGGTAAGTCATAGCTACCTGCCAAACTTAAGAGAATTCATTTCAAAGGGGAAATTGCACATGCCATTGCTTTGTTACATTGCATTTTTGGAAATGCACAAATTGAGTCTTTTGAAGATTGGATGTGTCAGTTTATTTTGGTTATATGTGATGATAATGTGTTCATTGATTGGGTTGCGATAATTTACTTTCATTTCAATGAACAATTAATCACTTTTCAAATTAAAGCTACCTTCCATTTGTGTTCTTGCTTAATATATATTATGGCTAGTCAAAGATCTTTTTGGCTGAGATTAAAGCCACAGGTATTCCAAATTTTTGGCATGCCTGTATATAAGTGCTATCCATAGTTTACCAAGCAAGTGGGAATGGGATATTTTTTCCTTGTTAATCATGCATTCTTGATGGAAGCGGTGAGGAAATTGGATGGAAACCCTGAAATGTGTTTTTCCCCTGAATCAATGACTCTTGTATCAATATTTGGAAGTTTCTATATTCAATTTTATAGGTTTTCTTATTTGAGGAGGAGGTTTTGAGAAAGCCCCCATTAAAATTGCCTAGATATCCTGGAGATTTGTTGGTGTTCCTGGAGGTTTGTAGGAAAATGGTTGTGGTGAATTTGAAGTACATAAATATGGGAAAGCGGGGGTATCCTTTCCTGTTGACAAATCCTTCTTTCACATGTAAAAATAATTAAATGGCCAAATGTGCTAAAGTAATTCTTAAAGAATATAACCTCTAACATTTATTCATGCAAGCTATTTTTTATAGCAAGGGTTTCCTAAGGCATAATTTATATGGAGGAAGTTCTTATCAACATCAACCTTCTATTGAGGACTTTGGGAAGACTATGCTGATGAAAATGAAGTATTGAAAAAGGATTATATGAGGTTAACCCTAAAAAAAATACAAGATTTTGGTCTTTCTTTCCAGATTCCCGAAGGTGTGATTGAAGATTCGGTAGTCGTTGACCCCGAATGAGAAAAACTATATGATAAATCTCATCCCAAGGATGACTGGAGTAAATATGAACTTTTGAATATGAACGTACGAGCTGCTCCAGTATTGAAAAGAACTCAGGACTGGTTAGAAGGAAAATGGCGATAGGTTGTAGGTTCTACTCAATAACCAAAATCATCTCAGAGAAATGAATAGGGGCCCACGCAAGTAGTTGCAGTGTTTACACCATCGAGCTGATGCAAGAAGTTGGGTACACAAAAGGCTCAAAAAGTGGAAGTGTTTTTTCTGTTTTTCAGAATTTGTAACACTTGGACCAAAAATTTGAGGCATTTACACAATGAATCTTAAAGAAATTATGTACCATGAAATTTAGAATTTTCAATCTATTTTCCAAATATGTAAATTATTCAAATAACCAGATTATAGAAATTAAATTTTGATAGGAATCTATAAAAACCACCTTTTAAAAGTCCCTATTTTTTAACCGTACCAAGCATGGGTATAGACACCAATTTTTTACCCAAATAAGAGTATTTTTATAATTCCTTTTGGGAAAAGAGAGCTAAAAACATGAATATTGACGTGAAATTTTTTTTTGGTATCTTTTTGTTGAATTATTTATTTTTTCTTATTTTTTATTGGCCTTAAACGATGTTTTTTAAAATCAGCATGTAAGAACAACATAATTGGACCTAAACTAAACATTTTTTGAATTTTTTTTTTCATTGTGTAGAGAATTATCTGAAGTTTGATTCCATATAATTTTTTTTACAAGAAAATTAACCAAAAAAAAAGTTATTAAAAAACAAAAAAAGTTTGATATTTCAAGTGTAAGGACTAGTTTTCTTAGAAATTAATTAAAAAATAGCAAACATAATCCAATATTAATAAAAATTATATATTTGGAAAGTAGATATAGTGTTCTATAATAGGTTTTAATTTTATAGATTGATTCAGAAAAAAAGTCCATTAGCCATATTGCCAAAGTTGGACATTCTTCTTTAATTTTCCTTAGTATTTTAGTTGCAGGTCAAAGGCTAAGGCTTAGATTTCCAAGCCTTTTCCAAGCCTAAAATCAAGGCTACATGTGGGTTGGGAATTCAATTTTTAAATAATGTGTACGTGTTACTAAAATGTGTAGAAGTTATTTAAAAAAAACACGTACATGTTTCATAATGCATACACATTATCTAATTATCCATTGGGTAAAGGTAACACATATGTGTTATATAATGCATACGCATTCCTAGAAAAAAACATGTATCCATTTCATAATGCATACACATTTTTGATATAGCCATTTTTTCCTAATTTGGTAAATACTGGTAAAAACACATTTTTTCTACAACATTCCTTATTTGCAGTACAGACCGAAAGCACCATTTTCTGCATTTTTTATTGCAAATTTTTCTTGTGCAGGGCACATTCTATTCAAATTTTTGGAAGAGACAAAGTGCAGGTTGAATTTTTTGAAGTGGAATAAAGTACAATAACTTTTTACAAGAAGATTTTGGAAAAGATAATTTTTGGATGCATTCGTGATGTTTTTGTACTTCATAGTTTAAAGAAAAAAGGATCTTCATACTACATATTTTTATTTGAATATTTGAAGGAGATAGCAATTTGAATATAGGTTGTATATGAATCAATTTTTTTTTCATGAAAGAGGGTTTTGTAACCATGGGTGATAAGCAAAGACAAAGAAATATATGTAGAAAGTTAATGACACCTGAAGAAATTCAAGGAAATAGAGATATGGAGGAAAAAAGACAAAGGGATAGAAGAGAAAGGATTCGTCAAATGAAAAATTTGCAAGCATCTAGTTCCAAGAATGTTGAAGAGGAAGCCATGAATGATGAAATGAATGTAGATGATGCAAATGTGGAGATGGTGAATATGGAAGAAAATGTAATTATGGAGACAAACCCAGCTTTTTGTTCAACTTCAACTTTGAATGATGTGGAAATAGTACCTATGAAAAAAACTTCAGGTATGTCTTCAAATCCACCTCCCAATAATATGGAAAATGCACCTATTCATACAATCCATCTAGGTATGTGTTCAAACACAAGTTTTGATAATATTGATATTGCTTGTTTAGATGAAGTTGGATACATAATTGATGATATTAATAATTCTAGGGTTGAAACAATGCAAAAACAAAAAAATGATGAAATTATATCTTATAAGAATGCAAATGAGAATGAAATCCCTCGTACTAATGAAAATGTGAATGAAATATCTTTTACATTTGAAAATGAAAATGAAACCCCTAGTATGGATGAACCTGAAAATGTTTTTTTTACAATTGAAAGAGATGTGCTAGATAAAATTTGTGTTAAAGTTTCTTGGAGACAAATTAGAAATTATGGAAATAGAATATATATAAAATGTTTTTTTATAGAAAGAAATTTGGATTCCAATGTCAACTCATGGTGCAATTGATGATAATTTCAAAAATGAGAATAGTGATGAAAAAATTAGGTGTTTTTGTAAAACCAAAAAAGAAAGATGATTCAGTAGAACAAGTCATATGTAGTGTTGCTAATGTTATTGATTTTATAGGCAAGAAAAGTTGTTCAAAATATAAGAATGCAACTTGTCGTGCAATAACAAATGCTCTAGTTGATAAAGTAGCTTCAAATAAAAAAATGTTAAGTAAGATTAGTAAATGTATAAAAGTAAATCCTAGAACTTTGATAAGAGCCACTAAAATAAGAGAAAGTATATAAAATGATCCAATTAATCAATGTTGGAGTTTTAGTGGTAGACTTCCCAGATCAAACATGAAATTAACTAATGAAATTAAATCTTTAATCAAATTTTTTTGGCATGATAATACAAGAGTATCACCTAACATTAGAGATGTATTAAAATTAAGGGTGGGTTCAAAAATTCATGAAAATCATCCAAAGCATCTCTTAGATATGACTCAAACTGAATTATATAAAAAATAATTAGATGCTTGAATCTTACCATTGAATATTCATATAAGTCAAAGATCATTTTAAAAGTGTAAACCTTGGTATGTTAGAATTAATAAGAAATGAATATCTTGTTTTTGTAAGACCCATGTACAATTTCATTATTATTATGATACTTTTCGATATATACAATGCACTTTGCACGTAACCAAATTATGTAGCACATTTTTGGTATTCATATGCCACCTGAAAGAATCAAAGATGTTATTGTAATTTTGTTTTGTGAACCCTCTAATGGAAACTTATTTTATTTAAAAACATGTATTTATGGAGAATGTGATAGATGTGGTAACTTTTCATTATTAGGAGAATGCATGCATGCAAGTAGTTTAGATGAATTTGGAAAACAATTATTGGATGTAAAAAAAATAAAAAATGTTGAGTATACTTTGAAAGATGGAAAAAATGGAAAACATTGTGAGCTAATTGTGGAAAAATTTAGTGTGCATGCATTTATTAATGAATTTAAAGATAAGATTGTACCTAAATATGTTCAACACTCTCAGTCTGTTCATTGGCTTGATAATCAATTTCATTTACGTAGAAACACATAATTCCCAATTGGAACTATATTGCCAGTTGTTGATTTTGTTGAGGGTGATCCCACAATAGTGGTTTCCAATTTTTGGCCAAACTGGGCACTGAAATAATTTTTTTTAACTAAATCTTCACTTTCGGGCACCTATAGTGGCTAAACCGTGAGGAATTTGAAGATGATGAAAACTAGAGTTTCGTGAAATTTTTTCTATAGATTCTAAATATATTTTTTTCAAAAAATTTGGAATCAGATTGCACTTCTTTTTCCATCTCCCTCAAAAAGTAGTTTTTTTCAGAAAACAACATTTTCAAAAAGTGACCCTCACTGTATAACACATAACTTTTTTTCCATGATGGATAAAATTCTAATTCTTTCGAATTTAAATTTTTAACTCTGATATCTAGTGCTTCCACTTGGTTAGATAGCTTTTTATTTAATATTTTTATTTTAATCAAGTTTCGAATTGAAACCAATTATAATTTAGACATAGCGCGACTGTATAACGCATAACTTTTTTTGCATGTATCAAAATTCAATTTTTTTTTCTTTGTTGGATCAAGGACTTCAATATCTAGTGCAATAATATTTTAAATTTTTTTTTTTGATAATTTTCTATTTTTCCACATGTGCAGAAGAGAGAGCTTGACTTTCGGTGAAAAACCTACATTCACGAGAAATAAAAAATAAATATAATAATAAAATTAAATTTATTTAAAATTATACTTTTTGGGAAGCTTATAATAAGGACTACATAATTACAAAAAATAAATTTTAAATGAACTCATTTGAGCCCCCAAAAAGTAAATCAAAAGTAGTTTTTTATCAACATTTTGATAGGTGTAAAGGAGACTCTGTTATAGGTATGGTTTAAAACTAGTGGGGTTCTATCCAAGGGGGTTTGATTTAAGGTAGTTTGATCAAACCCTATTCAATTGGAATTCTTTAAATGGAACCTTTTAAGGCTTAAATCACTATTTTTTCTAAAAATATGTGATTTCAGCAAAAATCAGTTCCTCCCAGAAATTGTAAACCAGCTTTGTGGGATCACCCTTGAAAATTATACTCTTGCTCCACAAGAAGAAATTCAATCATAGTATTATAATTCAATGAAAGTAGCTATATTTTTTCACATTGTTTATACACATGCAAATGATAGTACATAATATAATATAAATTTTTTGAGAGTAGCATTTTTATGTAAGTGATAATTGATTACATTCATCTAAGTTTCTTCAATATTGTTTTGATATATTTAATAAAAATTTAAAACAGAGGAATTAAAATGCTAGAACATCTCATATGGTTAGATAATTGCATGGGTCAGTTAAAAAATGCTAGAATGTTTTATTGGTTATGTATACTTCATAAAGAAAATAATATCCAACACATATCAAGTTTTTTTGAAGTTGGTCATGGAAAGGAAGAACATGATGGAGTAGGTGCATGTGTGAAAAGAGCTCTTGCTAGAGAGAAACTAAAATTTGAGGATGTTGTGAAATTTAGAGATGCACACACAATTGTAGATTGGTGCAATACCAAATTATCTACAACAACAAATGAGAGCTCAATAATTCGACGCTTCTTTTGGTTAGTTGAAGAAAATGATATTTTTTCTTGACAAGACTGTGAAATAATCAATGGATATGCAAAATGGAATTCGTTCAAAAGTTTGAATGCAAACACATGGACAATATGGACAAGGAAGTTGGCATTCTTTTTTTCAATTTTGTATTGCAGGTGATTGGGAGGCATGTGAAAATACAGAATGGGTCAAACAATGGCAACAAAGAGCCTTAATGCCTACATAGACACATGTTCAACACAAAATGACAATTGAAGATAATCAACTTTTCGTATAAGATGATTGTGATTGAGTTTCAGATCTTGTAGAAGAAGGTAAGTTATTTATTGAGTTGAATTTTGTATGTATGCATGTTTAATATATGTGAATTAAATATAAGTCACTCTTTATTGAATTTTTTATTTATTTTTATCGGCCATGTGCACGTTATTGTTGCAACTAAGGGGAATGAAGAGCACACTGAGTACTGGTTGGCTAGATGTGTTGAGAGAAAACATAAGTTGGTACATCCTAGAGTGGATAATGACAAGTTTGAGTATCCAACTAATTTAGTGGTTGTTGTTGGCACTTGGCTTTGAAAATATTTGATGAGAAAGAATGGCTTGCCTGCATTTGAAGATTATGAAAGACATAAGAAGATTATACATTATTCACATTTTATTTTGGAAACCAATATAAAAATAGTTAGATATCAAGGGAGGGCTTCCAATAAATTTTTATGGACACTTTCAATGGATGATCATGATACAATCATAGATGCATTACAAAAAAGAGAGGATGCAGATGGTACAACAGAGTAAATAAATATTGGTAAGTATATAGTTGTATATATATTTAATTGATATATATATTTTTCTTTAATAGTTAGTTCCTAATTAAAGTTTTATATCATTTTTTGTTTCAGGTCTCCCAAAATTAGATGCTTTACAAAAAAGAGAGAAGATACATAAATTGCAATGGAATTTGAATCTAGAGAAAGGTAACTATATATATAGTTCTAGATACATTTAATTGATAGTATAAATATAAAACTAAATTTAATTCATTGTCATTTTATAAAAAATTATAATTGATTTCATATCCCTTTAAGCCATTCTATTAGGACCCCTTAATCCATCAACTTGTATCCCCTTAAGTCACTCTCTCAACAACCCTTAAGCTATCCTCTTAATATCCCTTAATCCATATCCTCATATATCTACCCTTAATCCATCCACTTGTATCCCCTTAAGTCAGTCTCTCAACACCCCTTAAGCTATCCTCTTAAGACCCCTTAATCCATATCCTTGTATATCTACCCTTAATCCATCCACTTGCATCCCCTTAAGTCACTCTCTCAACACCCCTTAATCTATCCTCTTAGGACCCCTTAATCCATATCCTCGTATGTCTACCCTTAATCCATCCACTTGCATCACCTTAAGTCACTCTCTCAAAACCACTTAAGTTATCCTCTTAGGACCCCTTAATGGTTTAGGGTTCATCTCCCAATCTCTAAGTCACATGGTTTAGGGTTTACAATTTGTAGGGTTCATGAGATGCTTAGGATATCAAATCTATATGGGCTAATTTTTTAGGGTTCATCTCCTAGTCTCTAGGTCATATGGTTTAGGGTTTATAGCTTCTAGGGTTCATGAGATGCTTAAAATAAAAAATATATATAGGTTAATGGCTTAGGGTTCATCTCCCAGTCTCTAGATCATATGGTTTAGGGTTTACAGTTTCTATGGTTCATGAGATGCTTAGAATAACAAATATATATGGGTTTTAAGGGTTTAGGGTTCATCTCCTAGGATTTAGGCCATATGGTTTAGGATTTAGGGTTGAAAGTCATTCTCTCAACTCTCCTTAATCCGAAATCTTGCATCCCTTAAGTCACTCTCATAATTCCCCTTAAGCCATCCTCTTAGTGCCTATTAAGCCATATCATAAGGTTCGTGACATACATCCCCTTAATCCGCTATCTTACATCCCTTTAAGTCATTTTATCAACTCCCGTTAATACACCTTCTTACATCCCTTCAAGTCATTCCATCAACTATCCTTAATCCACCTTCTTGCATCCCCTTAATCCACTCTCTTACATCCCTTTAATTCATTCTATCAACTCCCCTTAATCCACCCTCTTGCATCTTTGTAATCCACTCTCTTATGTCCCTTTAAGTCATTCTATCAACTACCCTTAATCCACTCTCTTACATCCCTTTAAGTCATTCTATCAACTCCCCTTAATCCACCCTCTTGCATCCCCTTAATGCACTCTCTTACATCCCTTTAAGTCATTCTATCAACTCCTCTTAATCCACTCTCTTACATCCCTTGAAGTCATTCTATCAACTCCCCTTAATGCACCCTCTTGCATCCCCTTAAGTCATCCTCTTCAAGGACCCTTAAGTCATATCCTCTTACATACCCTTAATCCACAATCTGCCATCCCTTAAGTCACTCTCATAATTCCCCTTAATCCATCCTCTTAGGACCCATTAAGCCCATAGTGTTCATGACATGCATCCTCTTAACTCCACTTAAGGCATTCTCTTAAGACCCCCATTAAGCTATATATCCTCTCAGGTACCCTTAATCCATCCTATGACAAACATCATTTGAATTTGAATGGAACTTACTAGATGTTATTCTTTTCAAGTGCATTAATTTTTTACTTAAATAATTCATAAAAATTATAGTTAGTTAACTTACATTAATTATTTTTTCAGGTTCTCATCAATTAGATATGCCATGTGATTGTCACTGAAAAAATTATTTTATCAAGAGACTATGCAAATATCAATTTTTGGTTTTCACGTAAAATTTTATGAGCTTTAATTGTATCTACTTGCAAATATATGTTTCATCATGTTATATTGTTGTATTAAGCATCAATATACGTTATATATGTTTGTTCAATGCATGAACTTCAATGAGATTATTAGTCACTTTTAAAATATCTTGTTCCAATTTTATATATTGTACATTTCATATCTTGTATTTACCACATTGTATATAATTGTTCAATTGTATAGATTATACATTTTATGTACATACAAGGAGATATATTTTTGTTTATTGATTCAAATATTAGCTAGAATTGGAAAATATTTAAAATTAACTATCCTTAATTTATTAATATAAAATCCCATCCGCATACAATTTTCTCCTCTTTTCTCTCCATTGATGGAAACTATCTAGGTCTGCATCAATAGATCGAACAAAATTGATAATATTTTCCATCATAGGTGCAAAGCATGTGAGATGGGGAGGGAATCTAGGCTCATTTTTTATTAGATTTTTATTTCCTTGAATGACAATAAGATTTGCTCGAATACTCTCTCTTAATTGATCTTGATCAATTATAGGATGGGGTGGGGGGTTAGGTTATGGAGGATGTGGAGGTGTGCCAGGGTTTTGCTCTGGGGGTGGATTGGGATGTATGGGATCTATAGGAATTTATGGATCGGGCATAAAATCCTCTATATTAAAGTCTAGATCCATCTGAGCAATTAAATGGCAACTGCATGTTAAACAATTAAAAAATATATATCAAAAAACTAATTAAATAATGCACACAATTTGAAAGTTATTTAAAATCACATTGCACACACACAAATTCAAAATGCATTTCATTTGAAGACCATTCAATTTATAACATTAAAAAATCCATAACATTAAAAATTCATAGCATGTACACACATTAAATTGAGTCCAGTGTGTGGTTGTTAATATGAAGGGTAGAAATAAAATTATGGGGTTTTATTAAAATTTATAATCTCATTCATTGTTTTCAAATAATACTAAAGATAAGAATGAAAAATTAATAGAAGACATTCAAAGGGACACATAGATATATGCTAGTGACCTGATTGCAATGTACACAATAAGACATAGATATATGCTAGTGGCCTAAATGCAATGTACAAAATAGGACCCCTTAGGACATTGATTTACGATTTAGGGTGATAGGATGGCTTAAGGGGATCTATGTCTAGTAAGGTCCTAGGAAAAAATGTTCCATGGCTTAAGGGAATAAAATTTGGTGGAGTTGCCCAAGGCAACCAAATTTCATTTTAAGGTCCTACGACAAAATGAATGCTTTAGTGTTTAGGGTATATATTTAGAGATTTGATGACATGAAAACATATAGAAGACACATGAATAAATTTTTACAAGTACATGAGAAACCCTACCAGCTAAACTTAGTTCTTTGAATCAAATATGTGACATTCTAGGAACAACTTCAATATATCAACAATTAGGAATTTTAGATTTCAATTATAACTAAATTGTTGAGTTAAGATGGATTTTGAACCTATTTCCTTCTAAGAACTCTTAGATGATTTAAAAAGGAAGACGAGATCTAAAGCGATTTAGACCCAAATTTTTTTCTAATCATATATTTTTTGAAACTTTTCTATGGCATAAACTCTTCCTTCATATTTATAAATTCTAGACACATGGGCTTTCAAAAAAGAACCTAACTGCCACTAGGTGAGGAATCAATTGAGCAATTCAATCAATAAATAATCTTAGAAAATAAAAATTTGGTTATGGAATTGAATTGCATTTATGAATCATCTATAAAGTTTCTCAAAAAATTAATTTTAATTTTCCATTGAAATGTTCATGCTACAAGTTAGCTTTGATACACTAGTTTAGAGAAATTACAACATTTAGTTTTTCTAATAGAACAATGCCACTACACATGAGAGTTAAACTAGGAATTACATTACACATAACATATAGATCTTATGAATAACATCCTATAAATTAAGGCTTACATATGATCATAATGCATCCTTACATAATTCACAAAGGATCTCATCCAAATAAGAGAAATGGTTACAAATCATTCATGCTTCAAATTTTAATATTTATTTGATTTATAACATTTATGTGTCTAGCTATCGATATTGCACATAGTCTAGATTAACAAGTATGAATTGCATTTCTTTTTTTATTAAGAGAATGCATCATACATTATATTTAAGCTATTAACATTGATATAGAGTGATTACATGATCATATCAACTAGCATCATGATATATACACTTATTAAATCAAGCACATAGTTTCACATGTGATAAATTATTTTACTTCACTAATACACTTTCTCAAGTTAAGTTAAACAATCATTAAGTTTTATGAGATAATATTAGCTATCATTTATATTAAATGTGAACATACTATAATTAAATCAATTTGTTGGTTAATATATCTATGCATCGATAGTTTGTACTTCCTTTATTAGTCAATTATGAATTTCATTGGTAGTTGTCTAGATCACCAAAAACATACCAACATGTACATAACCTATAGATTATAATGTGATCCCTCACTACATGCTATGTCATCAAATCTTACTACAAATCCTTATTTTACCTCTTCTATTACATCACATGCCCCTAATATTGAACTTGTCATCACTTCTACCCTAAATAAACTAAGAACCATGACTGAGAGTTAAAATCATACAAAGAAGGTTATGTCAAATAAAAAAATGTAATATAAACCTCCAAGGAGCCCTAATTTAGGGCTAAATTAGGTGATCCCACAATAGTGGTTTACAATTTTTGGCCAAACTAGACACTGAAATAATTTTTTTTAACTAAATCTTCACTTTTGGGCACCTATAGCGGCTAAACCGTGAGAAATTTGAAGATGATGCAAACTAGAGTTTCATGAAATTTTTTCTATAGATTCTAAATATATTTTTAAAAAAATTTAAGGAATTATATTGCACTTATTTTTCCATCACCCTTGAAAACTAGTTTTTTTCAAAAAACAACATTTTTAAAAGGTGGCGCTCACTGTATAATGCATAACTTTTTTTCCATGAAGGATAAAATTCTAATTCTTTTGAATTTAGATTTGTAACTATGATATCTAGTGCTTCCACTTAGTTAGATAATTTTCTATTGAATATTTTTTCATTAATAAAGTTCCAAAGACAAACTAATTACAATTTAGACATAGCATGACTGTATAACTCGTAACTTTTTTTGTATGTATCGAAATTCACTTCTTCTTTTTTTGTTGGATCAAGGACTCATATTTTAAAAAAAAAATTGGTAATCTTCTATTTTTCAACATGCGCAAAACAAAGAGCTTGATTTTTGTTGAAAAACCTACATTCACAAGAAATAAAAAATAAATATAATAATCAAATTAAATTTAATTAAAATTATACTTTTTTGGAAGATTATAATAAGGACTACATACTTACAAAAAAATAAATTTTAAATTAATTCATTTGATAACCTATAAGGTAAATCAAAAGTGGTTTTTTATCAACATTTTGATAGGTGTAAAGGAGACTCCATTATAGGTATGTTTTAAAACTAGTGGGGCTCTATCCAAGGGGGCCTAGTCTAAGGTGGTTTGATCAAACACTATTCAATTGGAATCCTTTAAATGGAAATTTTCAAGGCTTAAATCATTATATTTTCTAAAAATATGTGATTTCAACAAAAATCAGGATCTCCTAGAAAGTGTAAACCACTATTGTGGCAGCACCATTTTAGGTTTATGTTTTAGGGTAAATAGGGTTTTAGGTTTACGTTTTAGGGTTTAGGTCCAAGGATTAACCCGTGTAAATTAGTTTTTAGGGACCTATGTAAATTTTGTAATGTAGGGTTTCTAGGGTTTTGATTTCTAAGTTAAATGTGTCCAATTTAGGTTTAGTTTTTATGGTTTTCAATTTAAAATTTAATGGTTTTTGTTTTGTTGATGTTTTTGGTTTTTTAAATGCAATAAAAAAACTATAAAATATTCAACTAAAAAAAACTAAACAAAGAAAAATTGAATACTAATTACAAAATTAAAAAACAAGATATAAAGCAAAAGAAAGGTGGAATTCAACCAACCTAGAGGTTGTTGAGTTCAGTTGTGTCGATGGGAGGAGGTGGTAATGAAAATTTTCTTCAATCGGGCCCTCTAAAATGCATACACGATTTGCTCTCCTCTTCTCTGAAATGGATGAAAATGTGGGTTGAAATAAAACATAGGCGTTAATTTAAAAAAATAAATAGCTTTGCAAAACAAGTACAAGTTTTTAAATGTGTACGCATTCTAAACCCATATGAGTTTTGAAACATATACATGTTCTAAATGCGTACACATTTCCTATTTGTGTACCCAAAGTTGAATGTGTACGCATTCGGATTTAGGCTTGGGTACTAGATTTGTAACGCGTATGTGTTTTTTGAAAACGTGTACATGTTTCATGCAAAAAAAATTGTTTTACTTGAAATTTCCCCTCTTTGTGTAACCAAATTCTTGCTTTTACCCCATTAGGAAGAATGGCTACTAGGTCTTCTAGTGAAAATTCACATTTTGGAGGTGATGGTGAGAAGCCTGAGGATTTAGTTAAACTAAAGTAAGTGTGCGAAGAGGACAACATATCTAACCCTACTCCTAAAAATAAAACTAGTCAAACTAGTTAGTGGAAAATATACAATCTATCCTAGTGAGCCTAAAGAAATTCCTCTAAGAAATAAAAAAAAATGTTTTGGTAGAAGCCTCCCCAGTATGGTTGAAAAAGGCAGTAGAGAAAAAGAGAAAATATACTCCTACAACAACAATTGGAGTAGATACAGTTGGAAAGTTACTCTAGACTTCTTCAAGGCCAAAGAAAGCTCAAAATTTTTCAAGAATGCTAATTGACCCTACTTTTGGTAATCAAGTATTGGAAAATGTAGATCCTATAAAAGACCTAAATGGGGATGAGATAATAGTAGCTCACTATAAAGTCACACATGTTAATATGGGGCCCCAGACACTTCAAGGTGATATATATCATGCTCATTATCCAGTCAATGATTTGATTAGGTTGGTAAAGGAAGAAAGAAAGGAAAGGGTGAGATTACAATCTTAGGTTCTTGACTTGAAAAACTTTATTTCTTCTATAATCCCCCCTTCTATTTCCATTGAAGCCTCAAGTTCTCAAGCAGGAGTTATTGATGAGTCTATAATGTAATTAATCATAAAGAATTTGAGCTATTCCAAAAATGTCAGTGAATGGATTGATGAAATGCTTCAGGAGAGACTGTCCTCTTTATTAGTAAGTATGTGCTTTTCTTTACTGAAGTTGTTGATAAGAGGAAAGAATTGATGGCAGAGATGCAATAAGTCAAGAAAGATCAGACTAGCCTCTATGTGCTCTCACAAGAAATAAAATGGTTGATTTCCATGGATCAAATGAAATTGAATAATGATCAAATTGTAAATCACCCAAAGGAGTTAGATCCTTCTTAATCCATCTCATTAGAGTGGAAATTAAGCATTGATGAGAATTTGGTAAAGGATATTTTTGAAGCACTTGAAAAGTATTTGGACATGTTGGTGGAGATTAAAGGAAATTTTCATGGCCTAAAAGTAGAGATAACTAATGAATTTGATGAGAGGATTATAGATTGAAGGAAGTTTTTCTGAAATTCAAAGAGGTATTCAACAAGGACATGGTAAATCTGATCACAATGACCATGAAATATTTCTTAAAGCTCAGTAGATTGCAAGTTTACCTCAGTTCTTTTAAAACTAAATAAAATAGAAGGTATGACATGGGTATGTGCATGATACTCATGGAAAAATATTATTTCAAAAATATGTAAGAATAGAATATGTAGCAAATTGAATGTAGAATCTAAACTACTAGGTTTATTTTTAAAAAATCTATTTAGTGAAAATTTGAAATTTCAATACAGTAGTACTTAAATTTTAGGGAAAAACTAAGAAGTAGGTGACTGTATGACCATCATAACCACAATAAAATGATAATATTTTCTTATAATATTTTAGATATAAGTACAGGAATCACGTCCTAAAGTGATGCATATTTTTTTGCCATTTTTTTCCAAGTAAATAATTAATTATTAATTTTTTATTACAACTTTTAAAAAATATAAAAAACTCATATGTCTAAACACCTTAACTTGGTCAAAACTTCATGAAATTCATTTTTGTTTTTTCAATCCTATAGTATGTGAAGCAAAGAATGTGGCACAATGTCATACCGTTCGAAAGCTATAGATGTTTTTCAATTAGCCTATCAATCATGAATTTAGTGGTATTTCAAATAGAAAATGAATAATTATTATTTATTAAATTCAAAGTAAAGGATAATTTATATGGTTGAAAGCTTATAATCTCATTAAAAACCCTTTTTGTTTCATTAATTTTGTGTAAAAGAAAGTCATCAGCCACATACCCTACACATACCCATCATATTCCCACTATTTGTCCCATCATGATCCTACACATACCCACACTTTGAATGAGTTTGAAGCTGCTCTAACCAAAGTAAGAATCGGACTACAGATTACCATAATACCAGGGAGCAAAGAGATATTAAAAATTATTGCCAGGTATAGGGACTACAAATCTAGGATGAGGGAACAAGAGAAAATGTTGCAGCAAGAAGCGATCGAGGATCTAGAAGATGAAAAGGTTGAGGCAGAAGGAAATGATGCATAGTTATTTTAAGTATAATTTCATGATACTTTCTTTAAATTTTGCTTTTTTAAGTTAAAGACTCTTTATAATTATTCAACATGATTACTTCCAAGAAACCATTACCAAAGACAATTAGTTTATGCTTTAAATATTGGTTTGGCTGATGTTATCTGGAACTTTTGAGAAAACTTTGATTTAATCATTAGGGAAATTTTTTTTATCTTGAATTACTACTTTATGTTAGTTTGATATAAAACACAATGGTGTATTTTATGCATTCATAATCTTTGAATTATGGTGTATGAATATTTTCTACATATGTTGAATGTTCTACCAGTGTTCAATCTATTATTGGAATGATAGATTTTTCATTTTGTTCCATCACTATATTATCGTTTATCTATGAATAAGGATTTTGTGGTGATATTTGATTTAAGCTTTGGTTGTGAAGTATTTTTGGTTTATCATACAAAGTTATTGAATACCTTTAAAAATTTCTAGTTAAAATCCCCTTACTTTATTTTCTTTCTAGTTAAAAGCAACATTAGCTAAAAAAAATTATTCATTGAGTATCAAATGAAGGTAGGTGCCACCTTTTAAAATAATTAGATAGTCAGTCTAAAAATTATATCATTACCAATTCAACTATGGTTACATTTTTCACCTTGGTGAGCATGAGAATATAGAGTTAAGTGATAAATTTGTCAACCAACAGATTTTTGGTGACTCCACTAGGGATAACTCAGGAAAATAATTTTCACATGATGAGTTTTTGTGTGGTTAATAGAAATGGTTCTTCAGAGGCGTAATGCTCCTATTCTTCAGCCTAACATATATTGGTTGGTGAGTGATCAAGAAGATATAATTCCTAGCCTTAGGTTTCTTGCTTGGCAATAGAGAAGAACCAACTATCAATATCACAGAGTTAATGAAGTATTAAAAGAAGTGGAGGAACTTGGAGATATTATAAGAGAAAATGCAATGCGCTTTGAGAATTCTTAGGAGATTTTGTTCATAGAAAATATCACACCTCCAACCAAAAGAGTAGGAGTCCCTCCTACACAGGCTCCTAGAAATTAGGTAAATAATAGGAAAAATGCCGCCCGAAACCATCAATAAACAAAAGTTGGTGAATCTATTCGTGTATTAGTATCCTATCAAAACCTAGCTTCTAAAATTTATACTAGGAGTGATAATAAAAAAGGGCTTGTGGATAATGATTTTGAGTGCTTAGAAACCATTGATT